>BPLR01013011.1:0-64766 GCA_021605095.1 Caerostris extrusa | reverse complement strand
GGCATTTTTGTTTCACTAATATTTGATCAAACTTACAGAATTTTCTAACGGTTCCAATACAAGGCAAGACCTTTGGTTTCCTATGGGCCTGAAAACGGGGGGCTTCAGAAGCTGGACATATCAAGCTTTTTGCTGTCAACAAGGATTCCTACATTCAAGTGTTGGCAAAAGAACAAAATTATACTTTATTCATAAACTTGCTGATATGCTGAATCAAAAATAAGGAAATTCTACATAGCGATGATGAACAAACATAAAAATGTATTGGTTTACGATCAACGCGTTTCCCCACCACGGCTCATTGGGTCTCGTTCGTTTATCTGCTAGATTGCGATAGTTCCTTACGTTACTGATTGCTATAAGCAAGCGCCATGCTACTAAGCGCCACCCTGCGCGCGTTAATAAAGTGCAGATTAGATAACAGATTGAGACTGATTTCATGAATTTTTACATTATTTGGTTTTGTTTCTTTTTATTTAAATAGTTGTGTGAGTATGTTTTGAATTGGTTCATTGTTACAAGTACTATATATGGTACTGAGAGTAAATGTTCAAAATAAAGTGTTTTCACTGACTTTTTTGGGGGCGCATTTTTTAAAGATTGGTACCATCTGTGTTTTCCTTTTAACATATTGATATATATCACAGTAATGATCTATTTTTATTATTATTATCTCTCATGTAATTTACAACAAGGAGGCCTTATAAGTGGAAATAGCCCTAGGGACTCTTTTTTTCATCTAAATCAGGCCTAATTCCAAAACCACGAGATGATGTTTCCAGCATGTTTTTTGTTTGTATTCTTTGTTCTTCTTTCTTTTTTTTTTTTTTTCGTTGTTCTTTTTATTGCTGTAACTGTTCATAATCTGCCATTGGAAATAAAAAAAAATATGCAATAATGTGTGAAAAAACGCCTAAATTCAAAGCAAATAAGAACAATCTTGCTTATCTTTACTGCTTTATCTTATTGAATCTTAATCTTATCTTACGGAACCTATTAACCTATCTTACACCTCACCTTATCTAACTTATCTTGGCTAATTTCCATTTTGGTTTCAGGAAACACCACTCCCTACTCACCATCTCCATCGTGTTACTGAACTGATTACTGGAAACTCCAAGAGCTTATCTCTTGGGTATACTATATTCGGACATAGCCAAGTTTCGATGAAAATATATAATTAAATAAAAATTATTTCTCTGCAGAAGAATTTGATAGAAAATATAAATAAACGTTTATTTTTTTTTTACTTATTGTTAAAAAGCCTCATTCTGTATAGATATTACAAATTATTTTACATTTTAATTAGACGATTCAAAAGTATATTAATGACAAATAAAAAAAAACAAAATAAAAGGTCATAAAATATATTTATTTGAAATATAAACTATATCATACTATGCAAATTATTTTATAACAAATTGTAAAAAAAACACACACAATCTGTTCATTATAACAGTTATTATAAAATAAAGACTTTTAATTATGTAATTTTAACAAAGATAATTGAAAATTAAATATGAATATATTTTAAAAAAACCGATGAAATTCAATACGATTTTCTTCCTGAAAATGCATCTTTTATACATAAATCTTATAAAAACAAATGCACACATTTTTTATGTTTATTTTAATGCAATCTTTTTCATAAATTTAAACAAATATATTTTTGACACCAAAAAACAATCAGAAATACTAATTCAAAATTTGTGGTCAGTCGCTAAAATGTTATTAATAAGAATTATTCATAAAATATTATTCTAATAAAAATTTAAAATATAAAAATGAATAAATTATTTAATGCATACATTGTCATAATACAAGTAACAAAAAAAAAATATTTTTAAAATGAATAGTTGTCAGCAACTTACATACATAAAACAAATTTACATCTAATTCCTCTTCTGTGTTTGGAATTAATATTTCCTCAACATAGCAAAACATTAAAAGAAACGCCATTGATGAAAAATTCTTAATGCCTTTGTAAGATTTATGCTCCTTTAAAAATAGTTCTCTTTGAAATCTTCTACTTTTTATAAAATAATAATAAAGAAAAATATAATATATAAACACTAATGATCCGTCTACGAGAATTTTCTTGTTATTTTGAGCCAGATTTTGTCATTACATCAATCATTGGACTGATCAGTTTCTTTGAATTCTCCAAGAGTTGGTAACCAGTACCTATGTCTCGGTGCATTCTTTTTTTTGGAAGTTGGTTCAGTGTCCACAGAATATATTTCTATCACAAATTCTAAATAGGGTAAAAAAGGGCATGGCCATTTACCTAACCATTACAATAAGTTTTATTTCTCCAGCGTGTTATATTTTCCGAAATGTTATCCAAAAGCATATTTGCGTAATCTGTAGGATTCCATATCATTTATACCTGAATCCTCGTCGTTGAACTGATCAGTCCGTTCGTGACAGTTGTGCAAACAGATCATCATCCTTGTACACCTGGAGGTTTCCATAGTCGACGGAAGATACTTCCGATGATGATGGAGACTCAGCGTATGGGTAAATATTGTTTTTCATATTGTTTGTCATATTGTCAACGATGGTAAACTTGAATAAAATTGTTGGTAAGATGAAAAACGTTTGTTGGAGGTTTGTGCTTGAGTACTGTTCACAATCGAATGGAAATGAGCTAGATGAAGGAATTTACAGCTCACTTTTGGAACATTTGACTCCAAAGGTTGGATAACTTTGTTGTAAGCTCTGGTATGGAACACCCTGATGTTGTTGGAGAACTGGTGGTATCGAGGGTCTTCGGTAGGGTTGATTGTGGATAATCTCCTTGCGTAAAAGGGACTCATATACTTCTCTTCCATGTATTCCGATCCACCCAGGTTCACGAGTTCTGTGTCTGAAATGAAAAGAAATAAGCATTTAGCATTTTCCTAAAATTTTTATTATTTCATATTAATAATTTATAAAGTTTAAAGCACTTTATAGGAACAACAAAATGAACTGCTTTTCAATAGTATCATTAATGATGAAAAATATTCATCAGAAATTTAAAAAAAAAAAAAAAATATCGATTTTTAAAGGTTTTTGGATCCACATTCTTAACTCTAGGTACTTTAGATTTAATTTTTTTTTTTTTTTTTTTGCGCTGCAACACACAAAAATATTATTAGTAATTGTAATTTATAAACTTTAAACAGACTACCAATAACTAGGCAATGAGTAGTTGCATGTGAAATCCATCAAAATCGATTTCTACAGGTAGGTATAAGTCGTAGCAATTTCTTTCAAAATGATTAGATTTGGTGGAGAAAAATCTATTCTTGACTTCGTATTAGGAAAAAAAATACGATTACATAAAAAGAAATTTAGATAGTTTCGAAAATGTTACGTTCTGCAACAAGATCTTTTACGTTAAAATAACCGGAAGTACTTACTGCTGTGAAAGATGACGATTTTGTATTCTGCGTAGTTGAATCGGTTGAAACGAGTAAGTCGTCCGGTTGACTTTGGAAAAAGAGTAGTCCATCAGTTCCACTGAAAGTTGGAAGAGATGGTCAATTAAGTGAAAATTTTATTTCAATTAGACATATAAAATCTATTCTACGGAAGGGAAAAAACTGCAATAACAAAAAACGCTTACTTAGAACTTGCACAAAAAAACAAAACAAAAGGAAATGTACTGTTTTCCAATAGTATCATCATGACGAAAAGCAATAAATATACACATGAAATTTAAAAACGCTTGCCCACATTTCTTAACTCTGGTGTTTTAGAATTTGATATTTTTTGCGCTACAACACATTTAAAAAAGGAAAAGTTTGTTGGTCAGTTTAATTAATAAACTTGTTACGCATTATCTTAACATATCCAATGAATCGAAGTACATACAATGCGCAATCAGTCCGAATTGGATTTCTAATGGTAGCCTAAGTCGCGGCAGTTTCTTTCAAAATGATTAGATTTGTAGAAAAAATCTATTCGTGACTTCGTATTAGAAAAAAATACGATTACATGGTAAAAAATTGAGATAGTTTCGAAAATGTTACGTTCTACAACAAGATCTTTTACTTTAAAATAATAGGAGGTACTTACTGTTGGTGAAGATGCCGTTTGTATTCTGCGTAGTTCGAGATGGTTGAAGTGAGTAGGTCGTCGGTTGACTTGGGGAAAGGGTAGTCCATCAGTTCCACTGAAAGTTGAGAGAACTGATGGTCAATTCGGTGAAAATTTCAATTCAATTAGACATATAAAATCTATTCTACTGAAGGTAAAAAAAAACTGCAATAACCAAAAAACACTTACATGAAATCTCCATATCTGCAGAAAGTGCTGAAGAGTAGTTGTTGGAGTTGGACCCAGAAACTGAGGAGTCCAGAGGTTTTCGTCACTTTTTTCCATCTAGGAAAAATATATTTATTTAAATTTTTTTTATAAATGTATTATTATAAGAAAATAACTATTTAACTATTACTTGGACATGTCTAATAAACTTTAATTCCCTGTAATTAAATATTGCAAGCTTATTAGCTTTTCTTTAATGCACTCATAATTGCTTCAGCTCAAAAACTATAATTTGTAGTTAGCAATATTCGTTGATAACTTTCAAAACTTAACTTTAAATACTTTTTTGTTTTCAAATCAAAACGAATCATTTTCTAGTTTTCGAAATAAATGCTAATTTGTTTTTTCATGGTAAATTTCGCCAGATCATCCATTTATTGGAAGGTAGGTAATTTTAATGAAGATAATATTGAAGATGAACATCAAATGGCGCAAACTTCAGCCGTATAAATTCAAGAATAATTTGAAGACTTAAATTAATTTCACTTACCGTATGAAAATTTACCGGCAGAATTGCTTCTCAGAGATTCATAACTTTTATGTTCATTTACTAAGGTGTTGAATGGAGGTAGAGGTGACCTGTCACTATCTCCTACAAATAAACATAATATTTGTAATTTTTTTTTTATTTATCAATAAATATTATTCAATAAAACTTTCAAAATAGAAAAAAAAAAGTAATGTATTTATGTAAAAAAGTAATGTATTTCATTTATTGAAAATAAAATAAAATACATTACAGAAACAAAAAAGTATCAATAATTAATCAATGATCAAATAATTAAAAAATCTGAAATTTCTGAAGAATTCATAATA
Organism: Caerostris extrusa; assembly: GCA_021605095.1. Lineage (NCBI taxonomy): Eukaryota > Metazoa > Arthropoda > Arachnida > Araneae > Araneidae > Caerostris > Caerostris extrusa. The sequence goes on along the minus strand of BPLR01013011.1, from coordinate 59,636 downwards.
ATCACAAAATAAATTTTTAAAACATCTTTATAATTATTTGTTGGTTTTGGACATCATTTTATTTTAATATTTAAAGTATATTTTTTTAAATTGAAAAAGACATAATTTTTATTTTATTGGCTTATCAATTAAATATAAAAAAATACAAATATTATTAAACGTTAAAATAAATTACCAATTTTTTAATAATTGTTGCTACTATTAAAATAATTAATAACACAAAAAATTGTACTACATTCTTAGAACCACCGAAAAATTTTAATAGCTACATATGAAATAAAAGTATTAAAAACAGAAACAAATATAAATTAATAATAATAATACTTTGATAATAAAAAAATAATTATTATTGCTTTTTCAAAAAAAAATTCATTCATTCAAGGCAAAAATCTGAGGATTCATGACAAAAGCAATTTTGATTGCATTATTTATAGTTACATTACAAGTAGTTATTATAAATTACAGCACTTGCTAACTATCAATGTATTAATTTAAAATAACCAGCATTAATGCTTACCCTCGTAACTTATTGAAATTTCGTTTATTGTTGGCAAATTAGATTGAGGAGGATTGCATTTTTCTTTCAATGAAGATTTTTTAGTTTTCCTCCTTTCAATCTGACCTAAAACCTGAAATCAAAAAATATTCAAAATTATTTCAATTAGTCGAACTACGCAGTGAAAATGTATTCTAAACAAGGAAAATTTTAAAGTCGAAAATGAAATTGAGAAGAAATAGATCGGTAAAAAAAAAAATATATATATATTTCAATCCTATTAGTTAACTTACCTTTGCAGATAATTTTGGTGGTTGTTTCTTGTCTGGAATAAAATCTGAAAAAAAATAATAAATAATTAGTATTAAAAAAAGTTTTGAAAAAATAAATGTCGTGCAATAGTGATAAATACTTTTGACGTATAAATCTTTTTTATTATATTTAATGCATCATTTATATTTATTTATTTTACATTTAGAAGATCACAAAATATGCCTTTTAATAATTTTGACACTTTAATTCAAGCAGAATTCAATAAATATATTCTTTTTAAAGTAAGAAAAAAAATATATATATTTATATATATATAAATAAAAAAAAATTGCAATTTTTTTTTTAAATCAAAACATTATTATGTTTTCCAGTTAAATTCTGTTCACTTATAGCAAATTATGTAAACATTTCTTAACTCATTAAAAGATGAAAAAAAAAAAACTTTTCTCAATTTTTTTTTTTTCCACCTCGAGAGTTAGAAGTGGAGGCCCGTAGTTTACAGAAGACTCATTTTTAATTTGAGACAAGCGTTGTGGTTTTCTTCCTCTACTTGAAGTGTTTCTGCGATTCTGAAATCTGTAAAAATCATTAAAAAATAAATAAATAAGAAATAATCAACTTAAACATTCCATTTTGTTTAAACTACAAACTTCTTAAATAAATCCAAAAATAAATTAAATTAAGCAAATCGCATAACATTGTATCTCAAAAATGTATTCTAATCAAGGAAAATATTAAAGTTGAAAATGAAATTAAGAAGAAATAGATCGGTAAAAAAGAACTATTTCAATCTATTAGTTAACTTACCTTTGCAGATAATATTGGTGGTCGTTTCTTGTCTGGAGTAAAATCTAAAAATAAATAATAAATAATTAGTATTAAAAAAGTTACCAAAAAAAATAAATGCGGTGCAATAGTGGTAAATACATTTGACGCATAAAACTTTATTATATTTAATGCATTATTTATATATATATATATTTGTTATTTTTACATTTTTATTTAAATATGCATTATAATAATTGTGACACCTTAAATCAAGCAGAATTCAATATATATGTACTTCTAAAAGTAAGAATATATATATATATATATATATATATATATTATAAATAAAAAATTTAAAAAATTTCATTCTTTCTGTTTAAATTAAAAGATTAAAAAATTTTATTCTCCAAAAAAAAAAAAAAATAATAATAATCTTTACAACAAAACAACAAAAATTACAATTTTTTAATCAAAACATTATTATATTTTCCAGTTAAATTCTCATCACTTATAGCAAATTATGTAAACATTTCTTGACTCATTAAAAGGTGAAAAAAAAAAAAAAAAAAAAAACTTTTCTCAATTTTTTTTTACCTTCCGTGGAATTAGAAGGTGAGGCCCCGTAGTTTACGGAAGATTCATTTTTAATTTGAGATTTTTCCTCGACTTTTTCTATAATTCTTCCTCGACTTGAAGTGTTTTTCTGCAATTTTGAAATCTGTAAAAATCATTAAAAAATAAATAAATAAGAAATATGCAACTTAAACATTCCCTTTTTTAAAACTACAAACTTCTTCTGAATAAATCAAAAAATAAATTTTATCAAATTTAATTAAATTTCAATAAATTTTATAATAACTTTTATCTCAAAATTCGTAATGTTTTCAATTTTCATTAAAGTTAAATATATAAATATTTTTTTTATAAGAATAAATATTTGAATTATAATAATAATTAAAAAAAAAAAAAAAAAAATTTTTTTTTTTAAATTTCTAAAAATGTGTCGTTTGAAACTCTTATGAATAAGGTACGAAAGCATAGTCGAAGCCTATATTCAAATAGTGGTTTCAAATTTTATTGAATCTCTTTTGAATGCATTTATAATTTATTTAAAATTCTAAGTTAATTTTTATAGGAAAATGCAGTAATTTACTTAAAAGTTGTGTTGAATACATTAAAATGGCAAGCTGTTTTAGGAATAATACTTTAATAGATACTGAAATTAAAAAGTTTATTAAAAGTATAAATAATAACAGTTTAGACGGAAATATTCACAAATAAAAAAAACAAAAACACTTGTTTAATTTAATTACTTTCGTTCAACAAATACTGCATTTAAAAAAACTTTACAGTAGAACCTCTTTAAGTCGAACCTTGATAAGTTGAAAACTTCCAAAACTCGAAATTTTTTGCCCTTCCCTTCAAGCCCCAAAACCTCTATTACTCGAAATTTCAACCCTCTATATGTCGAAATAATTAGTCAATACCCACAAGCCATTTTGGTATATATTTTCCCCTCCGTAACTCGAAAAAAAAAAAAACAAAATGGACTTTTATTTAGAACATTAGCAATGTTTGATTTTACAACTTCTAATTACTTCTATAGCTCGTAGAAAAATAAGTTACAGACTTTAAGGATTTGCCGACAATGCACGTCATTGTTTCTTAGAAAACAATGTATGAGTATACAGTAAATAGAATAACCAATTCTATGAAATATGCTTATTATAATTCTTATTGTTGCTATTGATTTCATTTGAACTCCAACAAACAAGCATGTTTATTACCTCTGTGAGTTGAATTTTTATTTATTTTAACTCTCTAACACAAAATAAGTTAGAAAGAATCTAAACCTCTGTAAGTCAAATATTTCCGTACAAAATCCGCGTAAGTGTAAATCCTCCGTAAGTCGATAACTCTATAACTCGAATTATTTGGCGTCTCCCTTGAAGGTCGACTTACAGAGGTTCTGCTGTATAAACAACTGGAATTTTTGTGAGAGTTATTATTTACCTTTTCTTGTGGGGACGTGGGATACAGAAAATCTGAAAATAATAAGAAAAGAAACGTTACGCATGAAACATTTTTAATGAAGAAATTTTTTTTAACTGAATGGAAAATTGAATTCCAATTGATGTTTTCTTAACATAAACAAGTAATATAAAAAAAAAAAAAATTTTAAGTCAATTCCTACTTTTTTTCACTGTATTGCAGAAAATCCTTTATAAATAATTTTCATTCATGGTTTTTAAGTTTATCTGTCATCTATTGTTAGATATATGCAACTTAAATCTAAAAATAAATTATAGTTTAAAAAAAAACTAAAAAACACGTTTTTAGAGTTAATCAAACTAAAAAGTAAAAAATAATTGTTAACATAAGAATAAAATGACTGACGAGAAAATGAATGTCCCTGTTCTAAAAGCGTGGGGTGCTCGATATCAATCGTTATAATTTTTCACTAGTTTCATTCCGAAATGCAGAGTTAGTTTCAAAATGTCATAACAAATCGCCCCATGCTTTTAGAACAATGACATTCATTTTATTCATATGTTAACATTTATTTTTTACTTTTTAGTTTGATTAACTCTAAAAGCGTGTTTTTTAGTGTTTTAAAACTATATTTAAATGAGGTCCGGTACGGAGGACTGGAACTATGGTTCTTACAATAATTTAATTGTGAGTAAAAAAAGGCTAAATGCGAATGTGTCGAGCCAGCCAGGATTCGAACAGAGAATCTCCTGATCCGTACTTAGGGGCGTTATCCGTTGTGCTACTATCCCACATAGGTTTTGAATGTCTTCGGTACTTTGATTCTGCATGGGTTAAACTGCTCTTCATACGTTAAAATAAAATCACTAATCCTGACGATTCTAATCATGATGAGATAATAAACTTATCAAAATATTTCAGTGTCGTCGGTCCTTGTAAGTCTACAACGTTTAAATTAAATCTGATCGCTTAAAGTAGGGCAAAATCGAGCCCAAAGAGTCAGTTACAAACAAACATACAGATGAAACTAATAAAAGCGTATTAAAAACTAAAACTAATTAATTAAATTTAATTACTGAATTAATATTTGAAAAAACTGCATTAACATCCAGTGTCATCCACTACAAGTTAAAAAAAAAATGCATTTGAACTTGAGTGGATGAATAAAAAGTATTTTATGAACGATTGAAAATTTGAACAAGACATATACAGAGAGAGTGTGAACTAATAGAAGGTATTGAATAAAGTGACCATTTTCTTAAGACAGATATTTTGAAAGACCCACTTTTTTTTATTCCCCACAGCAATATGTTGTCCATTTTTGGCAACCTTTCGAGCTTATCATTCCTATCCAGTGCATTGCGAAAAGCAGCTTTCATAGAAGGTAGATGTTCACTTTTATTATCTAAAAATACATACTTAAAAATAATTTTTTCATATTATTTAAAATTACATATTTAAAATACAGTAGAACCTCTTTAAAATCGGATCTCGATAAGTCGAAAACCTCCAAAACTCGAAAAAAAATTTTTTGTTCCCTTCCTTCAAGCCCCAAAACCTCCATGACTCGAAATTTCAACCCTCTATATGTCGAAATAATGAGTCAATCCCCACAAGCCATTTTGGCATATATTTTCGCTCCGTAACTCGGAAAAATATTGGTCCTCTGTATCTCGAACATTAGCAATGTTTGATTTTGCAACCTTTACAATTCGATCATTTGAAACTAATTACCTCTCTAGCTCGAAGAAAAATAAGTTACCGACTTCAAGGATTTGCCGACAAAGCACGTCATTGTTTCTTAGAAAACAATGTATGAGTATACAGTAAATAAAATAACCAATTCTATGAAATATTCTTATTATTGCTATTGATTTCATTTGAAACTCTAACAAATAAATATGTTTATTACCTCTGTATCTTGAATTTTTATTTATTTTAACTCTCTGATTCAAAATAAGTTAGAAAGAATCTAAACCTCTACAAGTCGAATATTTCCTTACAACATCCGCGTAAGTCGAAATCCTCCATAAGTCGAAAACTCTATAACTCGAACTATTTAGCGTCTCCTTGAAGTTCGACTTACAGAGATTCTACTGTATATATTAAACTTTTTTTGTAAAATCTATTTATACACATAAAGAACAACTTAAAATCTATTTCTTATTTGAAATAATTTATATTAACTTATTCGTTACTTAATTACTAATTCTAAATACTTAACAGCGCAACTTTCTTCAACACACTATTCTATTCTATTCTTACCAACACAACTTAAATTGTAATTGTTCATTCATTAAGAAAAATTGAAAATTATGAATCTATAATAAAGAAAATAAGAAAAAAAATTCACAACTATCCATTTGATGCTTTATACCAAATCAGACTTTCAAGTATATCTGTTTACTTGGTAAAACAATATTGTTAAAAGAGCATAAAAAGTTAAAAGTTTTTATTTATATCAAAATTAAGATATTTAAAAAAATCGGCAGGAAAACATAGGAAATTTGGTCTCGAACAATGCGCGAACAGTTATAATAACGTACTGTATATTAAAACCCTCTAAATAATAATAGTAATTTGCACTTTTCTTATGTTTATGTAAATAAAAATTCTTGCAGCCATATTGTTTCCAAAAAATTATTGTGTGTTGTTATTTAAAAATTTCATTCATATTCCTTGCATCATGATTATGAAAAGAGCCGGATTTTCCTATAGGCTAACTAGGCTTCAGCCTAGGGCCTCAAGATCAAGAGGGCCTTCATATTATTAGCAAAATTAGAATTACACTATTCTTAAACAGTAAACACTGAATCGAAAATAAGGAGAAATTCTACAAAAATACTAATAAACAAACATAATTTTATTGTTATCTTTCTTTTTATTTATTATCAGTGCCACATTTTTTATAAAGAATAGTACCAATCACAATGAAATCACAATAAATTAGTTCATTTCACATATTGATATAAACCCAGTAATGCTATATTTTATTATCTCTCATGCAATTTACAAGCTTAAAAATGAGAGGTGAAAGGGCCTAATAATTTAAATAGCCTAGGGCCTCTTTTAATCTAAATCCGGCCCTGATTATGAAAGAATTGTATTTTAATTAAATAATAAACAAGATACCGTTAAGTAAAAAAAAATTTTCAAAAATTTTCATTAAAAAGTGGACATAAATTTGCATAGCGTAAAACTTACTTTTGTGTCTGGCCCATGCTGTGCAGTATTCATAATCGCCGGCAGATTCCTTGGTGTTTCCTCTGCAACTTTGACTGCTTTGGTGCTCCCCAGTACAACGAGGAAGATCCCCAGGTCCCTATTGTACCACCGCATACCTTTGTAAGACTCTCCATCACAATGTTTGATGATCCACGGCACGAGTAGTTCCTTAACCATTTTTAACTTTCTTTAATATCTGAAAATAAATACTTTTTGCCTTTTAAAAGATATAAATAAATAAAAACATTTTTTACTTTTGGTATATCGTCGATTTTTATGCCATAACCTTAATCTCCAAAACAGTTACTTTAAATTCAAAGCTTGCCATGCTTATAACATTTATACTGTATATGCTTATGATCAGGGGCCGGTTTACATGAAAAGAGGCCCCAGGCTATTCCACTTATGAAGTCCTATCACCTCCCCTTTTAAGTTTGTAAATTACATGATAGATAATAAAATACATCATTACTGTAATATATATCAATATGTTAAATGAAACATGTTGTGATGGGTATTAATCTTTATAAAAAATGTAGTATGAATAATAAATAAAAAAAAATGACGCGAACACTTATTTGGACATTTATTCTCAGCCCCACATATGGTACTTGTAACAATAACTCATTAAACATAACACACAACATTTACAAAAGAAACAAAATTCAAATACATTTTCATGTTTGTTTATGAGTCATATGTGTAGAACTTCTCCTTATTTTCGTTTCAGTGTTTTTAGAATAGTGTCATTCTAATTTTGCTAACAATTTGAATGTAGGTCTTGATCTTGAGGCCCTAGGCTGAAGCCTAGTTAGCCTATAGAAAAATATGGGTCTGCTTATGATCAATGGCGTAAAAATAGGGTGGCAAGACGGGCACATTGCCATGAGCCCCTTTCTCGAGCAGAGAGGCTACAGTACAGAAAAGGCCTAACATTTATTATTACAAAATAAAATAATATTCATTAATTCTGTATTTAATAAATTTAATTAAGCCTTAAGTTTAAAAAAAAAAAAATGTATCAAGATTTGAAGTGTATTCATTTGAGTGAAAAGTATACCACACCTGATAGTAATAGCAATAGAAATAGCTGCACACGGGTCATCCCGATGCTAGGGACTTGGCCGATTTCTGATAAAATAAAAGATGGAAATTCACGCTTTCACTCATGTGCCACTGAGACATTTGTAAATTCACTTGTTAGGAAACTCCCTTATTCTTGAATTGGTACTTACAAAATTAAAAGTGGGAATCCCCGCTATCAATTCTGAGAATTCCAGAAAAAGGAGAAGTCCCTGTTTCTTTGATTTTCCATGCATCACAATTCCAGTACTTTTTGATTCATCGAAACAGTTTAAGTTAATCATAGTGATCAGTTGTAAGTTAGTTAGTTAATTATGGAAATTAGATATTAATATCTTTAGTAATATAAAAAGTCTGAGAGAAAACGAAAAAGAAAGATGGAGTTTGAAGGAAAACAAGTAATATAAAAAAAAAAAAAAAAATTTAAGTCAATTCCTACTTTTTTTTCACTCTATTGCAGAAAGTCCTTTATAAATAATTTTCCTTCCTTTTTTTTTTTTTTTTTTAGTTTATCTGGCGCCATCTATGGGTAGATACATGCAACTTAAATCTAAAAAAGCTAAAATTAATGAATTAAATTTCGCCGACAAGTTTATGATAGAGTTAATAATATGAAAGATACTTATAGTAGATTTCAGTAACATATAAAAAATATTAAGTCAACTTCCGTTGTATGTCCATTGCACTGCTCATGATATAAATCTACTAGTTAATGATGCAGTAAAGAGGTCATAGAAATGCAAACATTTTTGAAGCCATGCAACAGATTTATAATTTTTTGGGACACAGCATCAAAAGGTGGAATATTTTATCAAATTTTATTTCTGATAATGAGGGGGAATCTTGAACCTCAGTAACATTGAAAACCCTAAATCAATAAGACGGGCTAGACGTATTGATGACATTTTTTTTGCTTTAAAAAGTTCGATTAGGCGAAGTTCAAAAAGCGCTAGCAAAAACTATTCTATTAAACTCCAAAGCAGATGACAGAAATGAAGCAATTTCACTAAAAGAAGAAGATAGAAAACTATGAGTATATTATGTTACTGGTTTTCACTGTAAAATTTTACAGACAATCTACGCGGCTTCTAAAGCGCTTCAGTCTAAAACAATCTATCTTTTCAAATGCCTTAAAAACGCTTGTAACCAGGGCCGGATTTAGATGAAAAGAGGTCCTTAGGCTATTCCACTTATGAGGCCCTTTCACCTCCCATTTTTTAAGTTTGTAAATTACATGAGAGATAAGAAAATACATCATTACTATGATATATATCAATATGTTAAATGAAACATGTTGGGATGGGTACTCATCTTTATAAAAAAAAACGTGGCACGGATAATAAATAAAAAAAAAAAGTCGCGAACACTTATTTGGACATTTATTCTCAGCACTCTATAGAGTACTTGCAACAATAACTCATCAAACATAACACACAACATTTAAAAAAAGAAACAAAATTCAAATAATAAAAATCCTTGACCGCGAAAATAAAATATGCACTAAAAATTATCATATTTTCTATCAAATTAAATTAAATATATTCAATACATTGAAGATTAAAAACAAATTCAATTCAGATAAATTTATTTCATAATTTCTCCTTATTTTCGATTCAGTGTTTTAGTGTTTACTGTTTTTAGAATAGTGTCATTCTAATCTTTCTAACGATTTGAATGTAGGCCCCTCTTCATCTTGAGGCCCTAGGCTGAAGACTAGTTAGCTTATAGGAAAATCCGGCCCTGTCTGGAAGAACTTGAAAAGTATCGACCTAAATTTGGAGATTTAAAAACGCAAACAAATAACAAGGCGGGAAAATGATCTGTTAACTCAATTTCCTAGAACTCAACAGAGAAAGTCAAAACGTCATTTTAATGAAATTTGCAAAGATGAATGTCGCCAAGATCCCGAAAGCTTCTTTTAAAGTAAACGTATTTTATCGTGTATTGGACATCATCATTCGAGATTGCAATTCCATGGAATGGAAGAAATTGTTTCCAATTTCAATGACTTACAATCCTCCATTTTGCAAAATTTAAATAATGTCGCATTTTTGGAAAGGCTGAAGAATCTGTTGATGTATATAAAAAGGATATATCTGTCACATTTACCAGGGAAATTCTCAGTTTTGGCTCCACTTTTATACATGAAATAAAAAAAGTATTTTTCCATAAGGGAATTATTAATAATAAGGAATCATTTTATGTCTTCAAGTTTTCCTGAAGTATGCACTGCATTTATGTTATTTCTAACAATTCCTTTAACTAAGGCTGGTGCTGAGAGATCATTTCTCGAAATTAAGATTGATAAAAACCTATTTATGAAATTCTATGGGACATGACAAATTACGCAGTTTAGTTATTCTATCCATCGAACATTCCGAGGCCCGAAACTTGAACTATGGGGCTGTCATTGACATTTTTGCTGATCCGAAATCCCGAAAAGAAATTTTAATAACTAAAATTTTTACTAAAAACTGGAAATTTTAATTCAGTACCCGCTTTAAATTAAAAGTTCATAGTATCAAAAAAAAAAAAAAAAAAAAAAATTGGGATTGCAATACCGGCATACCGGTATTTTGAGCCATTTGTGCAATTTTGTAATACCGGTATTCACAAGTTTAAATACCGTTTTTTCGGTATTTATTAAAAATTTAGAATTCTTATCTGGGAATTCTTATCTGAAAACTAGAAATGTCTTATGGTATTTACATAATTATAATGATTTTAAAAATGAGAATGAAAAAGAAGAAAAGAGACTAACCAATTCAAATTTGATCAAGTTTATAGTAAACTTTCCTATCCACATTCAGAAAAATTCGATACAGTTATCGAAGATTATGATGTCGATAGTGAAGAGGAATTGTCTCTTGAACAAAAATTAGAATTGGCGATAGCTAAAAAAATTTCAACAAACCAAAATACAATACAGAAATCAGTTATATCCATAACAATCCGGCGAGAAATAGATTTATTTGAAGATGAGGGATTTAGATGTAAATATAGCGCATTGCTGACTGTACCACCAACTAGCGTAGATGCTGAAAGAGCGTTTTTGACAGCTGGTAATTATTGCACAAAAATTACGTTCCAGGCTAAATGATAGTACAATTGATGCATTATGTTTTTTAAGATCACATCTCAAAATTTGTGATAGTACCACAGACTGAATAGTGATATTGACACTTTTTTGTGATCTAAATAAATAAGATGTTCCTTTACTTTTTGTGATTCTTTATATACTGTTATAAATTATAAGTTACAAATTTTTTTGTGATATTTAATAAAACTGGCAAATAAAACAAAAACACACCTGTGTTTTTCTTCCTTTTTCAAAAGTTCTACTACCGGTATTAAAACCGGTATCCCGGTATTAAGATCTAAAAATACCGAATACCGGTATTGAACTTTTGGTCCGATGTTGCAATCCCTAACCAAAATAATACGCATTTTAGGTATTACTTTATTAAAAAGAAAATACAATAATGATACGCTTGCATTGAAGGTCCCACATCGGAAAAATTTGCCACGAGCCTCATATAGTATATCAATTATTAGTATTCAATAAATTAAACGTATTTACAAACATTTATCCCTCCTTAACTCAAGTTATTTTACATTTATTGCATGTTTATATATTATGTCTTTAATTTACATTAAAATTAAATCCCAATTTTTATTTTAAATTTTATTTTTCAAATTTATGGCTTATGTACGTTCATCGTACAGTTTCTTCAGTTTATATATATAAAAAATGAATCTCCATTTCAATAAAAATTATTTCTATTTCTATACACATATGTTTGCTTATGTCTACATAAGTCTATTAGTTTTTACCGTAATTGAAGAACAGCTTGCAAATAAATCAGTGCTAATGCGCTGTAAAGTATGGCACATCCAAGAAAAATACATTTTAAGCCTATTGTTAAAATTTATTCTAATATTCATCAGTAGTTCTGTAGACAAAACAACTAAAATAAATAAACTAACTATATTAGGTTACAAACTATAATACACTTTATAAAAAACAATTGCAATAAGATAAGCTACATTTAAGTCCAATCAACTACATTAACTTCAATTGCTACTTCAACTACATTAAGCTACATCAGCTTCTATTGTGGTTAATAAAGAATTATGAAGCAAAATGATTTATGTTTATTGAAAATATCGGTGTTTTGAAAAAACAGGGTTTTTTTACCATTAATTGGACAGTAAAAACAGCTAAGCTACATTGAGCTAAAATACATTTTAAGCCTATTGTTATGGAGAAAGTTCATTCTAATATTCATCTGTATTTTTTACTGTGTACAGAACAACTAAAATGAATAACTTACTAACTATATTAGGTTACAAACTATAGTATATTAAAAAAAAAAAATTGAAATGTTACCTGCAATGAGACATTGAATAATCAGATTATTTTTCAGTTCTATCAAAATTTTTCAGTTCTATTCAAAAGCAGATTTGCTTTTGCAAACTGGCGTACCGATTACGGAGTACCCATGGGGATATGAATCCTTAACCTCCTCATCTTATAATTCATAGAGATAATTACCATTAGAGTTGGCTGCATTGGTGTTAGTAAATAAAGATAATGTTACAAAATTAGATACTTAAAAAAAAGTTACAAAATACTAAAAAATAAATTAAAGTAAAATACAAAATAAAAATTTAAAATTAAAAATAAAAGAATTTAAGTTAAATTTAAATTCGGTACAATTAAGGACCCGTTGTCGATGCCAGGAGACTATTGAAAAAGTAAACACAACAGTGAAAGGGTTAATGCTGAACGGCGAGAGCTGTAGTAATGATCTGAAAAAAAATGCAGCTGCTATGCTGAAATCTGTGATAACACTGTACATACATTCTTTTTAGCCAATCCGATGTATTGATGTCAATCCTATGTCAACATTGGTAAACGACCAATCAAATCATCGTGATCATCACACATGATCAAAACCACAAATTTTGATAAAAGGAATTTCGCGAAATGTAGACATTGCACCTAAGATTTAAATCGACAGCGAATTACTGCGATAACTTTTTTTTTTTTTAGATATGAATTATGCATTTTTTTGTCCCTTTAAGTTGTTATCAATTTCAATTGAGATTAAAAAAGAATTTTTTTAATTCCCACTCTTTGAATAAACAGATTTAACCCTTAATGCCACAGTGAGAAACTAATAATCACATAAATGCCTTAAAATCGCGGTTTTGAATTAAATTTTTTTTTTATTTCTTAAACGAATATAGATATGCGTGATTTAAATTGAAAATTATTGGAAAATAAATCTTACTGTCAATATTTAACTTATCCATACAACAATAAATAAAAAAATGCAAATAATTATACGAAAGATTTTAAAATATTTCTATTTTGATATGCCCTTAAAAAATTGAGATATTTCTTGATTTTGAGTACAGAGAAGCTTTTAAACTTTTTGTAAGTTGCCAGAAAAGGAAACACATTTTGCTCTGAGAAAACTTTTCTAAAATTTTAAAATATGTTTTATTTTATTTTTGTTTATTTATTTCTTTTTTTTTATTATCACGAACTATAAGTCCAGTTTAAATAATTGACATTTTACGTAATGACTTTTGGATAATTTTGTTTATAAAATAATAATAGCCAACTATAGAATTAGAATAATAGCCAACTATAAATAGTCTCTAAAATTCAAATCAATTTAAACTAAATTCGAATATGTGTGTTACAATTTATAAAAACAAATTACAATGTATTTATACATTGCATTGTACATTACAATGTATTTTACATTGTAAAATAAAAAATCCATGTGCCTCGTTTTTAAAGTTTAGATATAAAATTATAAGTGAACAAATAAGTCGTTTTAAAAATTGCCATCGAATTTAACACAGGATAAGTCTGCAAGTCCTATATCAGAAGAAATGGGTCTCGAATTAAATGAATCAAAATAAAATCAGTTTCTTAAAATTACTGCTTTAAAACTAAGTAGACTTTTAAAGACATTATATTTGATTTTTTTCGTTGCCAAAAAATAATATATATTCTATAGAACATAAATATATCCATTAGATATGTTCAAGACGGCAATGCTTTCTTTAAAGCATTTAATTGGTAATATGTTATTTCGTCATTTAATAATATAAAACAGCATTAATACGTCATTTCGTTTTACTAGATTTAATTGCACTCTAAATTTTGTTTTTAAGTTGACTTCGAATAAATAATAATGTGATTCGAAATAGTTAATAATTGCTGCGTATTCCAAAAGGATTCACTTATAAAACTAAAAATATATGCAACTTTTTAAAGAAAATTTCAGTTAAATAAACCCATTCTAAGTCGTCTGCTTCTTCTAAAATTCTTCTAATACATTAAACACTTTTATAACAAGTAATATAGAAAAAAAAATTTTAAAGTCAATTCCTACTTTTTTTTTTTTTTTTACTGTATTGCAGAAAAGCCCTTTACAAATAAATTTTAAATTTTCATCGTACATCTGGCGCCATCTATTATTAGATACATGCAACTTAAATCTAAAAAAAAAAACTAAAAATTAATTAATTAAATTTAATTAATGAGTAAATATTTGAAAAAAACTCCAGTGTCATCCACTACAAGTTCAAAAAAAGTATTTGAACTTGAGTGGATGAATGAAAAGTGTTTTATGAACAACTGAAAATTTGAACAAGATATATATAGGGAGAGTGTGAACTAATAGAAGGAATTGAAAAATAATTTATATTTTTGAATTCAAAATTTATGAATTCCAAAACACTACATTATATAAAAATAACACAGAGACATATTTTAAATGAAACAATTTTATTTATGGTTTAAAAATTAAAATTGTATTAAAATAACTATTGGCTGCGTCCATTATATTAAATGCTAAATAGCTCCAGAAGTAATAGATTGTGCCGTACCCCCTTCTAATCGAAATATTTATTTAATATCACGACGGATATCTTTAAATGTGATAATCCATCAAAATCTTCGGGTTTGACTAGGATCTGAAGTTGTTGTTGTTATCGTGTCCATGGATTTTGTCACAGTTTATAACAATGTAGCCACAAAAGTCATTGTCACAAAATCAGGAGGATATGAACCTCAAAGTCCATTAAATATCATAATTGAAAGTATTATGTCCCTTTGGATCACCAAACGTCACAATGACACTATAAAATGCAAAAATGTTGACCATAAATACAATAATAATAAAGTATGCCGCATTTGAAATAGAATAAGAAAAATTAGGAAAATAATAATAATAATAAACAGCAACACAAATAAACATAAAATATTTACAAAATGTAAAAACAAGCGAAATTCGCTGGAAAAATTTCATGTCTCATTGGTATGGGATGATTTTTTTAAAAATTGTATTAAATAAAATTGTTCATGTTCTTCCTCAGATAATTTTTAAAATGCCCATTTTGAAATGAATAAGCTTGCAAAAAATAATATTACTGCAGTCTTGAAAAGTTCAATATTGATGCATATATTGCAAATATGTCTTTAATTGCATTGCCGTATTGATTAGAGGAAATTATCCGTTTTTGAAATTAATAGGCTTGCTAATACCATGATACCAGTCTTGAACATGTTTAATATTAAAGCATAGAAATGAAAATATGTCTTTATTTCTTTGATCAGATGAAAACTATCGTTTCAGTTCCATTGACTGTTACTGTAGTTTGAGGTTCTCAGCTTTACTCCCAAAGAAACTCTCATGCTTCAACATCCACTCTGCAAGCAAGCGCTCCCGTCCTGCTCCGTGCCCCACAAGTAGTACATGTATGTTAGATTTTTAGTACACAAGTGCCCTATAGTACAAGTGTTATAGGGCACTTGTGTACTAAAAATCTAACTACTATTGTACTACTACTACTAAATCTAACTACTATTGTACTACTACTACTAAAATCTAACTACTATTGTACTACTACTACTAAATCTAACTAATAGGGCACTTGTATTTTAGTGTGCCAATAGTAGTACAAGTAGTAGCCACTAGTAGTTATTTTTAAATTATAGAAAATCTTAACTTTTGAATGATATTGAGAAAATAAATATGCATAATCATTGTCATAATGTGAAAATATATCTTTATTAATGCTAAGTTGTAGTTTTCCGAGCAAATAAATTTGCTAATTTTATTTTTAATCAAAAATTCATATTTTTATCTCGCAATCAAGATGCTTCGTACTCTGAATTCTGCATTTTCTTTTAATTTCTTTTTGTTCAATTTCTTCTATTAGCTCACACTCTCCCTATATATATCTTGTTCAAATTTGCAATCGTTCCTAAAATACTTTTATTCATCCACTCAAGTTCGAATACATTTTATTTTGAACTGGTCGTGGATGACACTGGATGCTAATACAGTCTTTTTCAAATATTAATTCAGTCATTAAATTTAATTAATTAATTTTAGGTTTTTTTTAGATTTAAGTTCCATATATCTACCAATAGATGGAGCCAGATAAACTTAAAAAAATGAAAGAAAATTATTTATAAAGGACTTTCTGCAATAGAGTGAGAAAAAAAGTAGGAATTGACTTAAAAAATTTTTTTTCTTATATTACTTGTTTTCAAACAATATAATGATTGTTTTAAAAATACTTTCATTGATACTTGAAGAGTTTTTAGTTATAGTAAACAGGAACAGAAATATATATTCTTTTAAATTATTATTCCGAGATTGATTGGGCTCGATTGATTGAGAGAGTGGCTAGCGCTCTGGCGCTCGGTACCGCAGGTTTCGGGTTCGAGTCCCGGCGGTGCCACGATGCTTGTAGTGGTTCGAATCCACTTTAAACTGTAGATCCCGATCTAATAGGATCTTAGAGCGTTGCGGGGCATTGTTGCTCCGCGTCCGTGGCTTATCTTCAAGCTACACGCACCCTGGGTCATACAAAGTGAGTACGTCTGTGCCTTAAGGCATCTTGCGGCTTCTGAAGGCGTCTGTGCCTTAAGGCATCCAAGACCAAGCTGTCTAAGTGTTTGCCAGCTGCATTAGAAAGAAGGAAAAAATATTATAATATATGTCGACTACCGATACAGAATATAAACAATTTTTACGATGTTGCCTCTCATGAGAATATGAAATAAACAATAAAAACGATTTTTTACAGTCATAACTTATATTTGATTATCAAATAATTATTTTCTTTTTAACGCTGTTTAAGGTTATGTGGCAACCGTTATTTGAAATGCAACTTTTTTTATTTTTAGAACGTTAGTTTACGGAAGAAATAGGGTGTTGGAACGTATTCAATTTTACTGTGGTTTTGTGATGTTGTTTTTATTTTCTTCGTTCAATTAATATGGCTATGCAAGATAAACTTTAATGACGAAATAAAAAGTTCATTTTCGTCACCACCAAAGGATATATATCAGAAGGAAATGTAAGTTATTCTCTGATAGTTCTTTTTTTTTATTAATACTGTTTTATTATTCTTATCATCGTAAACACCACGAAATATTTTTTGGCATAATAGAAATTTTTTTTTTTTTTTTTTTTTT
The DNA here is from genome assembly GCA_021605095.1 of Caerostris extrusa. NCBI lineage: Eukaryota > Metazoa > Arthropoda > Arachnida > Araneae > Araneidae > Caerostris > Caerostris extrusa. The sequence continues at coordinate 42,285 of BPLR01013011.1, read as the reverse complement.
TTTTTGCTTCTGTTGGCGAATAATTTTGGAGTAATTTTATTGTAATAGCTATTATTATCGTTGCTAAAATGATTTTGATAAATTTTTGAGTTAGTGAAACAAAATTCTATATAATAATTTGAATTAAAGTAATAAAATTTGGCGTAAAAACAATTTAGGAATAAAATTTTGGCAAAATAGTCATATATGTTGGTGTTGAAAAGAAAGCATTTGGCGGAAAGCCGGACTAAAATTTTGCCATAATAGTGGTAAAGTTTGGGTGATAAAGAGATATAATTTAGTGAAAGGCAATTTAGGTATAAAATGTTTCGCATAACAGTGCTAAAATTTCGTGTTAAAGCGATAACATTTGACGAAAAAGCATTTTAGGAATAAAATTTATCTTAATGATAAAATTTGGCGATAAAAGCAATACTTTTTTGGCGTAACAGTAATTTAAAAATAAAATTTAACTGAGTGAAAACTTTGGCGTAAAAAGCATTTCAGGAAAAAGTTTTCGTAGGACAGTTGTTGTTGTTGCTGTTGTTATCGTGTCCATGGATTTAAAATATAAATACCAAAGTTAGATCAAGTCAAAAGTCTTCACTATAGCGGCCACTAGCAATGGCGCAGCTTCACTATACAGGACTTCTCTTAAGTCGTATGACAGTGATAACATTTTTGTGTTAAAGCGATAAAATTTGGCATAAAAGTAATTAAAGAAATAAAATTTGGGTTTGTTTGGGTACTAATGTTGGCGAAGTAGCATTTTACAAAGTCCCTGTACTTCGACAGTCCTCTTGTTTATTTACTTGGCATCCTAGTGATGGATTTTGGCGTAATTTCATTTACAAATTTAAAAAGTGTGGTATGAGAGATGTAAAAAGTTAGACGCCACCTTTATCATCGAACGCACGCTTATTCGTTCTTAATTTCGACCACACCCAAGAACAATGTCGAAGTAACGTTTCCTTAAAAATAACGCCAGTGAATTAAAATTGAACAGGAAGGCTTAATTAATCCTAGTGGAAGAAGAAAAAAACAATATTTTTGTTAATAAAAAGGCTTAAATTTTAATGTATCAATCGTTTATGACAGGTCTTTATTTTATCAGAAATGTTTAATTTAATTAAACATGGCCCATAAAAAAAGCTACTGATGAGCTGAGAAATCGCACATTAACTCGTCGTTTAAATTATTTTTAGCTATGTTTTTGTACTACAGATTATCTAGTGAAGGGGTCTCCAAACTTTCCAGCCTTAGGGCCATACTGTTTACTCTAATAAATACCAAGGGCCAAAACTGTTTAAATTTTTCTGCCATTATCTATAATTTCTAGACTAGTCGCCGAGTACGAGCATACGCTTGCTGAATTTGCTGGTTCAATTACTACAATTACTATTGTGTGAACAAATATCAAATATCAAAACTCATCTTTGGTGGAGTTTTATAAGAGTCTTCCACTGATACAATTTGATAATTTACATAAATTTGCTCGTGGGCTGTTTTCTGTTTTTGGTACTACTTACTTGTGTGAGAAAGCATTCTCCAAAATGAAATACACAAAGAATGTTTACAGATCTAAGTTAACCGATGAGCACCTTAAATCTCTTTTAATAATTGGTACAAATAAAATTGATCCAGAACTACAAACTATTGTCAGTGAAAAATCACAAATACGCGGTTTCATTCGCGTTCATTTAGCTTTTCCGTTCCTGAGGGATTTTCAGGATAAAAATCATATGTTTGATTCAGTATATATACATTCCAAACATCGATATACATACATATGTGATACTCTTTACCCCAATATCACTACCGAGGGTAACTGCGGGATGTTCACTAGTTTATAATGTTAGTGGATTCATTTCAATTATTTGTTAGTTGTTACGCTTAAGTTAAATTTTCCGCGTATTATGCTTGTCATTAAGCTTTACCTAGCAAGTAAATAAAACCGAGTTATTATCATTCTGTGTTTTTTATCCAACTTATTACAGCAACAATAAGCTATTCTCTGTCGCTGGCCGGATGGATGACACTGGCGGGCCGGATTTGGCCGCGGGCCGTAGTTTGGAAACCCCTGATGTAGTGTAAGTGTTATGCCTCTAAAATCGTATTATGTGGGGGAAAAATCCGAAACAGAAGAAGAAAAAATAAACAAGGTTAGTAGATTCTCCAAATTATAAAATGGAAATATTTTATTTTTAAATTAACAGAAATATGTTGATTCAAATTGTGATTGATCAAACAAAAAATCATTGCGTATTATTTTTACATTAGTATGGTATTGGTATTGGTTTTACATTGGTATGCCCGCAAAAGTCCTTAATCTGTTCCAGCTTCTCGGGTTTATATCAAATAGAATCTATAACAATCTAATTGTTCCCGAGAGTAACATAGAGGAAATGGAAATGTTTCATCCGTTCCCATAGGCAAGTAATATAAAAAAAAATTTAAAGTTAATTACTGCTTTTTTTTTTTACTATATTGCAGAAAAGTCCTTTACAAATAAAGTTGAAATTTTCTCTTACATCTGGCGCCATCTATTGATAGATACATGTAACTTAAGTGTAAAATAACTAAAATTAATTGTTTAAATTTAATGAATTAATTAATATTTCAAAAAACTGTATTCACATCCAGTGTCCTCCACTACAAGTTCAAGAAAAATGTATTTGAACTTGAGTGGATGAATCAAAAGTATTTTATGAACGTTTGAAAGTTTGAACAAGATATACATAGGGAGAGTGTGATCTAATAGAGGGAATTGAAAAAACCATCCTTTTACTTGGCTGCAGGCTTTCATTTTACTTTAGCATGCTTGGCTTGGATATCATTTTACTTTGCCTTTATAAGAAGTTCTATAGATTTAAATTATTTCAATCCTTGTCTTAGGATGCTGTAGATATTGAGTTTGAAAAGAGACTACCGAAAGTAAAAGATCAAGGATTAAATTAGCGAAATTAATTTTGGAAGAAATTCAGTAAGCGACCATTCGAAATTCAGCGAAGAAATTTGGAGAAACTGGGTGCTGGGTGACGCCTGGCGTCGATGTCTCAAAGTAAAATCATAGAAAGAAAAAAATTTATAAAGAAAGCTTGCGAGAATCTGTCAAAAAATAAGTGAGAAGAATATCTGCCCAAATTAAATATAACCTTTCTTGGACAAGTTGACGCTTCTTTCGTATAAAACATTTCGTATTGAACAAGATATATATAGGGAGAGTGTGAGCTAATATTAGAAGGAATTGAAAAAAAGAATACATTGTAGGGGTTGTATGAAAAATTTCAAACATTGCTTTAATTTAAAAGACACTACAAAAGGGTTGTATAAAATGCATATATGTAAATTAAACTTTTCCAAATTTAATTATCTCTTTTCCCTACTCTAACCTAACTGAGGGGTAACTAGAATTGATGTTTAGTGAAAATGTGTTCCAGAACTTTGATTCTCCTCAGAATGTTTCGGAACTGTGACATTGTCTGGGCATTCTAGACAATGCTGTTATGATGACGCATTTTGGGCTTTGCTGGGGATGTTACTTCTCTAAAGTGTTTAAAATCCATACTTTTAGCACAGATTTTGAAGCACATGAAGTGTATTTCAAAAGAAGGTCGTGTACCAAATAAAATTTGCCCCGATCAATAGAGCGTGCATCGTTTTGGACTTATTTCAAATCGGTCGTATACTGAGATACCTCTATATTGCACAATGTGATATTAATCACCGTTGAAGTTTTCAGCTGTCATTAAAGTAATATTTTGTAAAAAGTAATAGTAAGTAAGTAATAATTAGTAAAGTAAGATTTTGACGCACATGAAGTGTATTCCAAAAGAAGGTCGTATACCAAACAAAATTTGTTCCGATTAACGAAACGTACATCATTTTGGACTTATTTCAAATCAGTCGTATACTGAGATACCTCTGTATTGTACAATATGATATCAGTCACCGTTAAAGTTTTTCAGCTGTCATTAAAGTAAGCAATTATAATTCGAAGAGACGGTAAACAATTTTGGTACTTACGTATGAACGCCAAAATACACTTAAAATTTTTGTGACAAATCATAAAAGTATATAAAACACTTTATTTAAAATCAAAATTCAAAACACTTTTTATTTAAAAACAAAGTAGTCAATCGGATTTCGGAGGAAAATGGGCCGATATGGAGTTTAACATTGTTTCAAAACAGTCTCTATTTTTGGCGCGTTGGCAGCTCTTTATTGGCGCATTAGCACAACTTCTGCTGTGGTGGCGTTAATATGTAAGTACACAATTTTTTTCAAAAACTGTTTTTTCTTTCCTTTATTTGATTTCAGCACACGGCACAGGAAGATTATTTTTGGGTCCATCAAAATCAATTTCGCAATATATATTGTATTGCGTAAATGCTTCCAATATTTCAAGTATCTCTATAGCTATTTTTCAAGGTCCTTCGAGGTGCCACTTATATTGATTTTATCATGATGGCGTGTCGCACATGAAAAAAATAACAATATTTATCAGACAATTATTATATATTATCGGTAAACAAATAGAGTTACTTCCTTGAGTGTAAAAGATTTAAAAAAGAACATTGATAGCCAAAAGAATTTTAACTGTTATAAAAGATAAATAAGAAAAAATAGAACATAGACAGAAAACTTGCATTCATCATTATTGATAAAAAGTTCTTATGTGAAGGTATGCAATAAAATTATAATAAATTTTAAATGAACATTAAAAATATTATTTTTAATATTTATTAATAATGATTATTATAAATCAATATGTTCCATGTTTTTCATTTTTTAAAAATTGAAGAGGTTTTTTTTTTTACAAAAAAAATTGTTTTTGTTGTTTTTTTTTTTTAAATAAAAATGACATATTGCGATATAATGGACCGCATCTGATTATCGGGGTCCTTACTCTACTTTAAAGCAAAACTAAGTTACCGGATGATGGCCTGGTTTGTCTCTATACGGTCATTTTATGCACACTTTGGACTAATTAGACCGGGACTTACAATTTAACATGGTTTCGAACCACGGACAAACATCCATGGCAGGGCCTGGATTCCGTGGTACCAAAGGCCAGAGCCAGGGCCGGATTTAGATGACATGAGGCCCTAGGCTATTCCACTTATGAGGCCTTTTCACCTCCCATTTTTAAGTTCGTAAATTACTTATTATGTTAGTTTATTATTCATATGTGTAGAATTTCTCCTTATTTTTGATTCAGTGTTTTAGTGTTTTTAGAATAGTGTAATTCAAATTTTGCTAACAATTTGAATGTAGGCCCTCTTGATCTTGAGGCCCTAGGCTGAAGCCTAGTTAGCATATAGGAAAATCTGGCCCTGGCCAGAGCTCCAGCCAATTGACCATCAGGCCTCTTGCCGGTTGATGAGCTTACGAATTCATAATATCCGATCCAGACTGTAAAATGATGAATTCATTTGAACATGAATTTTTTTGAATGAATGAATTTAATTGCTTAAAAAGACGAAATTTAAAAAAAAAAAAAAAGAAGTTGAGATGTCAGAATTATAAATTACGTTTTTGGTAAGTTTGCATCAGTTATCTAAAAAACATTTCTGTTCTACAGCTTTGTAAGCTACACACTCAAATGAAAGAAATTGAATAAAATGTGCTTGGCCCTTGCTGTCCTAACAGTTTGAGTGAGAAATAATGTTGTATGAACTCGATGCTTGATAGCTATATGCAATTTTTGACACTTCGTCTAATTATTGTTACAATTACAATGCATATAAATATATGAAAATATTTCAAATTTTATTGAAATAAAATTTGATATTTTTTAAGAAAAATATATATAGTTTCTTTAGCATATTTAAAATAGTGTTATACAAATTATAAAGAAAACCCATGTCATTATTAAATCTGTACATAAAAAAAAATTCTGTTGCATTTTTTATAAAATTACATCACTTAAATGTGATTTAATTTCACGTAATCATGAATTAGTTTGTGTATCACCTAAATAAAAATTGTACTCTATAAAATGTTGGTTGCGTTGAGATAATTTCGTTTTTATTTTAAATTGATCATTCCTTGGAGATTAGTTTCAAGCCATTTTTGAGTGAAATTTCGATTTATGGTTTGTGTAAAGAAATAGAGACATCAATATCTCTCTATATATGAAAATATATTTAAAATTTTGTAAAAATTTAAATGTAAAAAAAAAAATTATAAAACACAATTAGCGTTTTTTTTTTTATCTATTAGTTTTATGAAGGCTAACGTGGATGTTATTTTATGGCGATGTGATAAATTCAATCAACTAAAATCTATACAATGAAATAAAATTATTTCTTTGCAAAACAATTTGATAAAAAATATATAAAAATGCGTTTTGTTTTTATTTATTGTTAAAAAGTCTGATTTTTGTATAGATTTTACAGACTACTTTTGCATTTTTATTTAAACGATTAAAAGTATATTAATGACAAAAACACAAAATAAAAATTTCATAAAATATATTTATTTGAAATATAAACTATATCTTACAATACAAAATATTTTGTAACAAATTTATTGTAAAAAAAAACTCTCAAGTTCATTTATAACAGTTGTTACAAATATAGACTTTAATAAAATGTTAACGTATTTGAGCAATAAATATGAATATATTTACAAATATAATGAAATTCAATACTTTTTTATATGTAATTCTTATAAAAACAAATACATTTTTTTATTATTTTTACTTTAACGGAGTCCTTCAAATAAAATCTACACAAATATACTTTTCATATCAATCAGAAACATTAATTCAAAAATTTGTGGTCAAATGTTATTGATTTATAAATAACCATCATATCTATACACAATAAAAAAATAAAATGAATAAATTATTTAATGCATACATTATCATAACACAAGTAACAAAAAGGTATTTTTAAAATGAATAGTTGTCCAGCAACTTATACACATAAAACAAATTTACATCATTTACATCTAATTCCTCTTCGGTGTTTGGAATTAATATTTTCTCAACATGGCACAGCATTAAAAGAAACGCCATTGATGAAAAATTCTTAATGCATTTGTACGATTTATGCTCCTTTAAAAATAGTTCTTTTTGGAATCTTCTACATTTATAAAATATTAATAAAGAAGAATATAATATATAAACACTATGATGGTCCGTCTATGATACTTTCAGATATCTTGAGCGAGATTTGGTCATTTACATCTAACATTAGACTGACCACTTACTTTGAATTCTCCAAGAGATTGGTAACCCGTACCTATGGCTTGGTGCATCCCTTTGGAAATTGTTCAGTGTCCACAGAACATATTTCCGTTAAAAACTCTAAGTAGCGTAAAAAAAAGCATGTCTATTTACCTAACCATTAAAATCGGTTTTATCAGACTGATCAGTTTCTTCGAATTCTCCAAGAGATTGGTAACCCGTACCTATGTCTTGGTGCATTCTTTGAAAATTGTTCATCGTCCACAGAACATAATTCCAATCAAGATTCTTAGTAGCACGACTAGTTACCTAGTCATTGCAATCAGTTTATTTTTTCCAGCGCGTTATATTTCTCTGAAATGTCATCAAAAGCTTATTTGCGTAATCTGTAAGATCTTCCATATCACTTATACCTGAATCCTCGTCGTTGAACTGGTCAGTCAGTTCATCGCCAGTTATTAAAATAGATCCATCATCCTTGTACATCTGGAGGTGTCCATAGTCGACGGAAGATACTTCCGATGATGATGGTGACTCAACATACGGGTAAATGTTGTTTGCCATATTGTCCAACGATGGCGAACTTGAATAAAATGGATAAGATGAAAATGTTTGATGGAAGTTTGTGTTTGAGTACTGTTCGTATTCGTATGGAAATGAACTAGAAGAAATTTCGCTCACTTCTGGAACATTTGACTCAAGAGGTTGGAGAACTTTGTAATAAGCTCTGGTATGGAACACCCTGATGGTGTTGGTGAACTGGTGGTATCGAGGGTCTTCAGTAGGGTTGATTGTGGATAATCACTCCTTGCGGAAAAGGACTCATATACTTCTCTTCCATATATTCCGATCTACCCAAGTTCATGAGTTCTGTGTCTGAAAATGAAAAGAAATAAGCATTTAATAATTTCCTAAATATTTTAAACATTTTTTTATTTCATAATCAAAAATTTGATAAAATTCAAAGCACTTTGCTGGAACAAAAGGAAATGTACGGCATTTCAATATTATCATAATGACAAAAAGCAACAGATATACATATGAAATTTAAAAATGCCCACATTTCTTAACTCTAGTGCTTTAGAGTTAGATATTTTTCGAGCTACAACACAAAATTTTGTTGGTTAGTCTAATTAATAAATTTGTTACGCACTATATAACTATTATCTATCTATCTTATCCAATGGATCGAAATACATAAAATGTGAAATCAGTCCGAATGGATTTCTAATGGCAGCAATTTCTTTCAAACTGATTAGATTTGGTGGAGAAAAATCGTATTAGAAAAATACCATTACATGGTAAAAAATTGAGATAGTTTCAAAAATGTTACGTCTATAACAAGATCTTTTACTTTAAAATAATCGGAGGTACTTACTGCAGTTGAAGATGGCGTTTGTATTCTGTGTAGTTGGAGATGGTTGAAGCGAGTAGGTCGTCGGTTGACTTGGGAAAGGGTAGTCCATCAGTTCCACTGAAAGTTGACAGAACTGATGGTCAATTCAGTGAAAATTTCAATTCAATTAAGACATATAAAATCTATTCTACTGAAGGAAAAAACTGCAATAACCAAAAACTGCTTACATGGAATCTCCATATCTGCAGAAAGTGCTGAAGAGTATTTGTTGGAGTTGGACAGAAACTGAGGAGTCCAGAGGTTTTCGTCACTTTTTCCATCTAGGGAAAAAATATTCATTTAAATTTTTCATCCAAGAAATATTCTTCAAAAAATACTTTTTAGTGAATATATATACACATTTTTTTCAAAAGTTAAATTTTGCAAATTGCTTAAACATGTCTAATAAACGCTAATTTACTGTAAATGTCTCAAGCGCATTAACTTTGTAATAAATTCTTTTAATACACTCATAATTGCTTCAGTTTAAAAACTAAAATTTATAATTAGCAATTTTTCGTTGAGAACTTTCCAAAGATAAACTTTAAATACTTTTTTTATTTTCAAAACAAAACGAATCATTTTAAGTTCATTTTAAAATTAATGCTATTTTTTTCCCATGGAAAATGTTGCCAAATCATCCATTAGCTTAAAGTTAAGTAATCTAATCAAGATAATATTTGAAGATGAACATCAAACGACACAAACTTCAGTCGTATAAATTCAAGAATAATTTGAAAATTGAAATAAATTTTACTTACTGTATGAAAATTTGCCGGAAGAATTGCTTCTCAGAGATTCATAGCTTTTATGTTCATTTACTAAGGTGTTGAATGGAGGTAGAGGCGAACTGTCGCTATCTCCTACAAATAAACAAAATGTATTTATTTACCAATAAATATTATTCAATAATATTTTCAATAAATCTTTCAATATCGAAAAAATATTATTAAATTTTTATTTATTGAAAAGTTTTATAAAATCAGGTTTAGAAAGTTTTATTTTTCTCCAATATCTTTCTGCAGAATCCATGATAGTCACTTATAATTATTTGTCAGTTTTTGACCACATTTTGTTTTAATATTTGAAGTATTTTTTAAAATCAAAAGAGCGAAATTTAATTTAATTGACTTACCAATTAAAAAACAAAAAAATTGATATTATTAAACGTTAAATAAATTACCATTTTTTTAATAATTGTTGCTATTATTAAAAAATTTAGTAACCCAAAAAATTGTACTACATTTTTAGAACCACCGAAAAATTTTAATAGCTACATTTAAAATAAAAGGATTAAAAACAGAAACAAATATAATTAATAATAACAAAAAAAAAAATCTAAGTAATTTATGGTTTTTCAAATTAAAGATTCATTCATTCAAGGCAAAATCTGAAGATTAAGAACAAAAGCAATTTTGATTGCATTATTTATAGCTACATTACACATGGTTATTATAAATTACAACACTTGCTAACTATCAATGTATTAATTTTTAAATAAACAGAGTTAATGCTTACCTTCGTAGCTTATTGAAAGTCCGTTTGTTGTTGGCAAATAAGATTGAGGGGGTATTGCATTTTTTTTTCAATGAAGATTTTCTAGTTTTCCTCCTTTCCATCTGAGTTAAAACCTGAAATCAAAAATATTCAAAATTACTTCAATTAGTCGAACTACGCAGTGAAAGTTTATTCTAATCAAGAAAAAAAATATTAAAGTCGAAAATGAAATTAAGAAGAAATAGATCAATAAAAAAAAAAATATTTCAATCCTATCAGTTAACTTACCTTTACAGATAATTTTGGTGGTCGTTTCTTGTCTGGAGTAAAATCTAAAAATAAATAATAAATAATTAATATTAAAAAAAGTTTTGAAAAAAATAAATGTCGTGCAAAAGTGATAAATACTTTTGAAATATAAATCTTTTTTATTATATTTAATGCATCATTTATATATTTTTATTTTACATTTAGAAGATCACAAAATATGCCTTTTAATAATTTTGACACTTTGAATCAAGCAGAATTCAATAAATATATTATTTTTAAAGTAAGAAAAGATATATATATTATAAGTAAAAAAAAAAACGTTATGTTTTCCAGTTAAATTCTGATCACTTATTTAAACATTTCTTAACTCATTAAAAGATGAAAAAAAAAACTTTTCTCAATTTTTTTTTGCCTTCTGTCGAATCAGAAGTGGAGGCCCCGTAGTTCACGGAAGAGTCAATTTTAATTTGAGACAAGCGTTTTGGTTTTCTTCCTCGGTTTGAAGTATTTTTCTGTGGTTTTGAAATCTGTAAAAATCATTTAAAAAATAAATAAATAAGAAATAAGCAACTTAAACATTCCGTTTTTTTAAAACTACAAACTTCTTAAATAAATCCAAAAATAAATTAAATTAAGCAAATCGCAAAACATTATATCTCAAAATTAGTAATGTTTCCAATTTTCAAATAAAAAGAATAAATATTTGAATTGTAATAATAAGTTAAAAAAAATGTTTCCAAATTTTTAAAAAATGTGTCGGTTGAAACTCGTATGAATAAGTTATGAAAACTACCGTATAGTCGAAGGCTATAAGTAATTCATATCTATTCAAATAATGATTCCAAATTTTATTGAATCTCTTTAGAATGTGATTTATCATTTAGTTAAAATTCTTAGTTAATTTTTAAAGGAAACACTATAATGTACTTAAAAGCTATGTTGAGTACATTAAAAGGGCAAGCTATTTTCGGAATAATACTTTAATAAATATTGAAATTAAAATTTATAATCAATATAAATAATAACAGTTTAGATGAAAACTATCTCAAATGAAAAAAAACTACACTTGATTAATTTAATATCTTTCGTTCAACAAATACTGCATTTAAAAACTTAATTTAATACAGTAGAACCTCTTTAAGTCGAACCTCAGTAAGTCGAAAACCTCCACAACTCGAAAAAATTTTGTTCCCTTCCTTCAAGCCCTAAAACCTCCATGACTCGAAATTTCAACCCTCTATATGTCGAATTAATGAGTCAATCCCCACTAGCCATTTTGGTATATATTTTCCCTCCGTAACTCGAAAAAAAAATTGGACCTCTGTATCTCGAACATTAGCAATGTTTGATTTTACAACTCGATTATTTCAAACTAGTTACCTCTATAGCTCGAAGAAAAATAAGTTACCGACTTGAAGGATTTGCCGACAATGCACGTCATTGTTTCTTAGAAAACAATGTATGAGTATACAGTAAATAGAATACCCAATTCTATGAAATATTCTTATTATAATTCTTATTCTTATAATTCTCAAAATAAGTCAGAAAGAATCTAAACCTCTACAAGTCGAATATTTCCTTACAAAATCCGCTTAAGTCGAATTCCTCCATAAGTCGAAAACTCTATAACTCGACGATTTGGCGTCTCCCTTGAAGTTCCACTTACAGAAGTTCTACTGCAATTCAATTAATATATCTAAAGAACTGGAATTTTTGTAAGAGTTATTATTTACCTTTTCTTGTGGAGATGAGGGATCATCATAGGGAAAATCTGAAAATAATTAGAAAAGAAACGTTACGCATGGAATATTTTTAATGAAGAAAATTTTCTAATTGAATTTCAATTGATGTTCGCTTAACATAAATAAAGCGACCAATCGCTTAAAACAGAAAAACTCACTTTTTATTCTCCAGAAAATGAGCACTTTGTTGTCCATTTCTGGCAATCTTTCGAGTTCATCTTTTTCTCCAACGCATTGCGGAATGCAGCTTTCAAATCACGTGGCTGCTTGCGTTTCATGTTATCTGAAAGCACATATATCCAGTTGTTTAAAATCTATCATTTGAAATTATTTATATTATCAAAATCTGTTTAATTTGCTACTAAATTATTGATTCTATTGATTCTACATTAATATTCTACATACTAAAACAATACAACTTTAAAATGCGACTATTAATTATTTGAGAAAAATTATAAATTATGAAATGAATATTTTTCAATTCCTACTATTAACTCACACTCTCCCTATATATATATATCTTGTTCAAATTTTCAATCGTTAATAAAATACTTTTATATTCATCCACTCTATTACAGAAAGTCCTTTATAAACAATTTTCATTCATTTTTTTAAGTTTATCTGGCGCCATCTATTATTAGATATATGCAGCTTAAATCTAAAAAAACTAAAATTAATGAATTAAATTTAATGAATGAATTAATATTTGAAAAACTGTATCAACATCAGTTTCATCCACTACAAGTTCAAAAAAATGTATTTGAACTTGAGTGGATGAATAGAAAGTATTTTATGAACGATTGAAACTGTGAACAAGATATATATAGGGAGATTGTGAGCTAATAGAAGGAATTGAAAAAAAAAAAATAGACATCATTTTAAACGACATAAATACATTACAAAAACATGAGCTTACTTTTGTGTCTCGCCCATGCTCTGTAATATTCGTAGTAATCGGCGGATTCTTTGGTGTTTTCTCTGCAGCTTCGACTACTTTGGTGCTTCCAGTACAGCGAGAAGATTCCCAGCTCCCTATTGTACCACCGCATACCTTTGTAGGACTGCCTGTCGCAGTGCATGATGATCCACTGGACGATCAGTACCTTAACCATTTTTAGTTTTGTTTAGTAGTATCTGAAAATAAATAACATATTTCCATTTAAACAACTTGTAATAATGAATCAAAAAAAATTTTTACCTTTTGGTATAATATCTTCAAATCATATGCTACAGCCTAAGTCTCCAAAAAAAAAAAAGGTAACTTTAAATTCAATGTTTTTGCATGATTTAAAATATCTTTTTCGGACACTGAGGTAGTAGTATATGAATTACAATGCATATGCTTATGAGGCTTGTCGCTTAACGTCTTCAATTTATACTATAATTTAAACACGGTTTCCATAAACGTTAGTTTAAATTCAATGCTTAGAAATGCCTACAAAATGGCATCTTCAATTTAAATAATAACGACTTTCGAACGAATTCAATTTATTACGAACGAATTCAATTTATTTGTACTACAACTGAAGCCCAGCTTTTATTAAAAAATTTTCGTTCAAACTCATGGTTTACGTACGTTCATAGTTCAGTTTATATAAATGAAACTCAAATTCTATAACAGTTATTTCTATTTATATACATATCAGATTTGCTTATGTCTACATAAGTCTTCAGTTTTTACCGTAATTGAAGAACAGCTTTCAAAAATTGTTGTCACATAAATCAGTGCTAATGCGTTATAAAGTATGGCACATCAGAAGAAAAATACATTTAAAACCTATTGTTATGAAGAAAGTTCATTCTAATATTCATCTGCAGTTTTACTGTATACAACACAACTAAAATGAATAACTTACTAACTATATTAGGTTACAAACTATAATATATTAAACAAAACAATTGAAGTGTTACCTGCAATAACCTAAGCAACATTTAAGTCCAATCAACTTCAATTGCTACTTCAACTACATCCACTGAGGTTAATAAAGAATCATGAAGCAAAATGATTTACGTTTACTGAAAATATCGGTGTTTTGAAAAAACAGGTTTTTACCATCAATTGGACAATAAGAAACATCTAAGCTACATTAAGCTAAAATACATTTTAAGCCTATCGTTATGGAGAAAATTCCTTCTAATATTGATCTGTAGTTTTACTGTATACAACGCAACTAAAATGAATAACTTACGAACTATACTACGTTACAAACTATAATACACTTTAAAAAAAAATTGAAGTGTTGCCTGCAATAAGCTAAGCTATTTCACAATGTCTTATTGTGAATAATCAGATTATTTGTGAGTTCTACCAGCCGGATTTTATTATGAGACCGTTTGATATCCGATAAAAGAAATCAAGATGAAGCTTGTACAAACATCCGCGATCGGTGCCGATCTGGAACACTTAAGAGTAGAACCCGTGATTCCAAACTCTAAAGCAGATTTGCTGAAAGCTATATGATAAAGTGTGGAACATTTATGCCTGAAATTAGGCAATGGGGAACGCCCCCATTCTTTTAAGCCAGCCCCCATGCATTTCAACGACCAATCAAATCATTTGTGAAACACATGAACAAAACCGCAAATCTTGATAAAATGAATTATGTGAGATGAAGAGGTAATTGAGACGAAAATCTAAAACGGACACGGAAACTGCGATAATTTTTGTTAAGATATGAATAGTGCATTTTTTTTTTTTTTTTTTTTTTTATGTTTACTATTATCAACTTCAATTGAGGTTAATAAAGAATTATGAAGCAAAATGATTTATGTTTACTGAAAATATTGGTGTGTTGAAAAAAATAGGATTTTTTTTTTTTTTTTTACCATTAACTGGACAGTAAGAAACTAATAACCCCATAAAATCCTTAAAATCACGAATTAAGTTTTTTATATTTTTTTTAGAATATAAATGTGCGCGAATTAAAATGAACAATTAGTTAATAATAAATCTTACTGTCAATATTTAACTATCAATTCAACAAGTATTTTTAAGTAAGATTTATGAATTTCATTTTTAATATCAGTTTAAAAAAATTAAGATATTTCTTTATTTTAAGTACAAAAAAAAACTTTTAAAGTTTTGGTAAGATGAAGGAAAATGAAATTGAAAAGCATTTTTAAAAAATAGTTTTTTTAAGAAGGACCATCAGATTTGATCTTTGTGCGGAATCAATAATTGATATTTCGAGTTAGATAATTCAGTTTCGTTTAACCTTTGGATAATTTAGTTTAGTTTAATCTTTGGATCATTTAGTTATAAAATGAAATCAATGAAATTTTTAAAATGAGTATTAAGGAAAAATTCAGAAGATATTCAGTATATTTTACAATTCCGGGACAATCCATCATTTTATATATTAAATTTAGAAAAACATTATATCTAACTTAGAAAATCATAACTGCAAAAAAATGCGATGTAATGAACATTTAAAATTTCATCCCATGAAAGCATCTATAAAAAATGAAAATTATTGAAAAATTAATTAATAAGATATTACAAAAAAAAAGATGCATAAGAGAATTCTATAAATTCAAACGTTCCGGAACGCTAAAAATTCAAGATGAAATATTTTTGAAAAATTTGTTAAAATAAAAGAATGTCCTTTCCCAAATTATGTCATGTTTAAATTAAATTTTTAAAAAAATGGTACCATCATTACTATTAAATGTGTTCTCTTAATTTTAACTACATAATTTATTTAACTACAAATATTAAAACTGATTTTTGTGATCCAAATTATTATTGGATTTAAACTACTATTATAAAATACATTATCAGTTTATATACATCAGTTTATGTTATATAAAATGTATTATAAACTACTATAAATATTATACATTATTATTTAGTTATACAAATACATAAACTAAATTATTAGAATAAACTATTTATTTATTGTTTTTAAATCACATATGAACCAGCCATTATATTAAGTCGTCTATGAATTTGTTGTTCACAGAAAGAGCTGTAAAAACATGATTAGGGGCTTAAAGTCAATTACTAAAAAAAGTTAATAATTAATTAATCAATAATTGTTTTTATAAACATATTTATTGATTACAATGTTTTCTTCGCTAATATTATCGCCATTAAATGTTTTAATACGGTCCAAAGGAAAAAAAAGGTGAAATAAATATAAATATATATATATATATATATAAAATCGGATATATTAATATATATATCCGATAATAATATGTATATAATATTAATATCGGATGTATTAATATTTAATATATATATAAATATACATATTAAATATTAATATATCCGATAACTAAAGTTCAGGACCACAAACCAATTTACGGAAGGAAAAAAAAAAAAGAATATTTAACTAATATTCCTTTTTAAAAAAAAAGAATCGATAATTATACATACCAAAAAGTTGTTAATCACACAAGAGAAAAATATCAAAAGTCTTTCAATAATGCTAATGTACAGACAAAGTGAATTAAAAATTCCAATAAACTCTGTAGGCAAATTAATCCCGTGAATTCCCGAAATTTCCAAACTTAAATGTAGGAAGTTGTTATTTTAAGAGGACTTTCCCATCCTTAAACTGTAGTAGACACAATGTTGACTTGTTACAGAGGGAATATTTTCTTACACTCAAATCTTGCGAGAGTGAAACTGTGAATCGTAATTAGAAGCGGCGAGAACGTAATAATATTAGCCGAGGCGTCGACAGAGGGCGCTGCAAAGGAGGTAGAGCATCCGAACCCAGCGCTCCTGAAAAGGGGAACTTCCCTATCAATGAGAGAGGAAGGAAGAGTTTCATTCCAAGATGCAAGGCATGAAGGAACAAAAAAAATCGTCAAAGGGTTACGTTTAACGTACGCTGACCGAATGACATCCGTTTTTTTAATTTTTTATTTTTAAACGACCTTGACATGAAACATTGTAATGATAAATGAGCAATAACTTTCAGATTAAAATGAATTCGTATTAAAAAATTTTATTATTATATATCAACACCGATTATTTAATAATAAATAAATGTTTATTCAATAACTATATTATGTCATTTGAAACTAACTAAACTAACAAACTAAATAGGTTTCAAATCTCATTAAAAAAAGTTTTTTTTTTTTTTTTAATTATTCGAACTACATAAACAAGAATTTTTTTTTTTTTTTTTTTTTTTAATTTTCTGATTTGAAATACATCATTATGCTAAATAATAAATAAATATTAAATTTTAAATATAATAATTAAAATAATAAATAAAGTAATATTAAATAAATTTAAAAAGATAATAAATAATTAATAATAATAAATTTTTAAAAAACATTGCTTTTAGTTTAAAAAAAAAACATAGATAATTTTAATTAATTGTGTTTAACTATAATTAAATATTTTATAAAAGATTTTAATTTAAATTTTGTGCAATTTATGAAATTATTATAATCTTTTTTTTTTTTATTTTAAATTATATTTACGCTAATATTCTTAAAATAAAAATTTGATTCGATTTTAAATTTCTTTGAATTGAAAAAACACTTGAAATAAAAACTACATGCTATTAATTTAGCATATATAAATAGTTTTGATTATCAGTATACAAAACTAAACATTATGAATTATTGTGAAAAAAATAAAAAATTTCATAATCTTAAAAGTCAAGTGAAATCAATTTTAATTAATGTATTAAATATATAATATTAATATTATAATTGTAAATAATAATAATATAATATATTAAAATATATTCTTTGTTCCAATAAATATTTTATTGGAACAAAGTAATATAATATAATATATTAAATATTATTAATAAATATATTAAATATATAATAATAATATAATTGTAAATAATAATAATATAATATATTATATTGTTATTATTAAAAAATTAATAATTATATTAGTATTAAAATATTAATAATTATTAAAATTTATTCTTTGTTTCAATAAATATTTTCATTTTTTTTTTAAATTTTAATTAAAACTTTTAAAACATTTATAATTTTAATTTTAATTTTTTATTTAATTTTTTTAATTTCAGTTTTTCTCAATTACGAACTCTCTTGCGATGGAAGAAACAGCGCTAAGCCTACTTCTGTGAAAGGAGGAAAAACGCCATTCTCTTCAAAAGGGAATTTTCCCGCTCAGTTAAAAATGGGATTGCCAACAGAGGTGCAAAAGTTGCAAATTTTATCCATTTGTTTGTATTGCTGTTCGTACAACGTATAATTTTTGTTTTATAAATGTTTTTAAATGTAATAACACCTGTCACGATTGGCTGTAAAAGTTCTTTTTGACAACAGCCTGCAACCTTTCGACTGTTCTATTCGAAATTAAAGTTTTGCACAATTTTAATTAAATTTAAGGAGTGAAATTCTTGTTAAATTTTATCGTTAATCGTTCCATTTTAAGAAAAATAAAACTCAATCAAAGCAATTAGTAAATGGAATCCTTTTTTAATACACAAAAATTAAAAAAAAAAAAAAAAAAAAAAATTTTTTTTTTTTTCAAACAACTAAACAAACATTGTCACTTGACAGATTTTATTCTTGAAAATCTTATGAAAAACAATTAAAAAAAAAGGGTAGTAAGTATTATTTTGATTACGTACTTTTGAGCAAATAATTTGTATGAAAATCTAGACAATTTGCAATTCCCGAGTAGTAGCAAGCTCAAATTTACGAACTGAAATTTTTACACTTTTAACAATTGCGAGAAAAATACTGTTAAATTAACTAAACGAATTAAAATAATTATGTTATAAATAATTATGCAAAAAAAAAATATTATTTATTTAATTAAAAAATGCAACTTTATTAAAATAATCACACATTTCGGCGAATTAAGAGATTAATAATGACAGTTCAAAATGGCAGCATTTCTTTTAAAAAGATATATCATTTGCGTAATTCTATAGTATAATTCTATTCTATGCATAAATCTATAACAAAGAGGGATGCATAGGAAGGTGAATTTTTCGCATTTCCAATAGGAACGGATATCCTTTTGGCAGGGAATATTCCCTAGATTCTTCAGGACCGTCGATTAATATGAGCTCATAAATAGATGCAAAATAGACTCATTTTTTTCCGTATATACTAGCGTATAAAACATATATATATATATATATATATATAAAATTTTTTTGAAAACATGTCTGAAATACAGGTTAATGCTTTTAAGTATATACCTATAAGTCAATGCTTAGTTTAATATTAATTAAACTTTTTCACTTTTTATTAAAAATAAGCTTCTCTATTTTGCTGATTTCTGAAGTGAATATTTAATGATTAACATTTTAATTTTTATTTAACATAATGTACGTTTACCTTATTATTTTTTCTTCCCGCTAATTTAAAAATTTATTTATTTCAATTATTTTTATTAATGAAAATGATAATAAAAATGAAAACAGCTCTATTTTTAGTTAAAATATAAACACAAAGTGTAATTATTCAAGTATTAATTAGTTAAGTTAATTAGAAAAGTATCATTTTAAATATTTTCACTTTTTAAAATTTAAGGAACATTTATTGCATTTACTTTTTGTATTTCTAATAAAAAAAATAGTATTCATCTTTAAAATCTCACAAGTCAAATTAAAAAAATAGGATTTTAAGATAATGAAAAGTAATTAATAACTAATGAATGAATTATTAAAAATATTTAATTCATGACATTAATTGAGCGATAGAATAAGTAATGCCCAATCTTCAAAATCGTCTAATCCTCATGATCATGAATTAACAATATAATTTTAAAAATATATTAACATAAACGTTTATTATTAATTTAAATTATAATTTTAAAAATGCAAAAATAATAAATGACACAAAAAATTAATTAAGTTAATTACTGCATGTATTGTGAAAATGAAGTCTAATCGAATAGTAGTCTCCATAAACTGAATACTAACAACAAAAAATGTGTAAGAATTTATCTATTATTGAAATACTATGTTACAATTACATAAAACAATAGAAATTAATGAATGTAGAGTGCAAATCTAGATAATAGGCTTCTAAAAATTAGAGCGGAAACCACATTTTCCACAGGGAATTTCCCGCGCGATGTTCAAAACCGGCATTGCTGATAAAGATGTGCACGCTATTTTCAAATGAAAACAGCTCTATTTTACGTTAAAATGTAAACAAAAAATATATATAATTATTCCAGTATTATTAATACTTTGCATAAATTAAATGAAGGTTTTAAAAAACTTGAAAAAAATACATATTTAGTATTGGAATATGAAACCACTATAGGCTTCTCAAGAATTCTAAGAACAAGAAATAAATAATTAAAATAATTTGATATTAATATTTTTTTACATATTTTTATTTAATTATTCACTGACAACCAAATAGTGTTTGATAAATAAGATATAAAAAAAAATATGTCATAAAATGCGAAGATGTACATAATTTGTCGATAGTTATTAAATGCTCGATTAAAAGGAACAATACCCTTGATACAATGCGATAATATTGTTAGAATTATTTAAAAACAACTCAGTTAAATTTATATTAAATAAAAAAAAGTATTTTCAACAAGTGTTCATTAAAAATCAATTGCCACGATTTGTTTTACAATAGACCAAAGCGATATTACAAATAACTTCCTAGTACTTCTAGTATATCTTTAACGTTTGCTTAGAACTGTTTTTGCAAAATTAAAGAAACATAATTTAATTATTTCCTAGAACCATTTTATTTTAATGAAAGAAATAGCTCCCGTTGCCTTTCTTGTGGTTCTTAGATTAAAAGTGTCATGAGCGTGTTTTAAATGACAATGGCATGATTGATTGCACAGGACGCGAGCTAAGAAAATGGACGAAATCATTTCTCCTAAATGAATTATTCATAAAAGGGACACAACCTTGACATAGTCGAAAGCCTCGAGGTTAAATGGATGCTACGGACAGAGGTAAAATGACTTTACTATTATGAATAAATCTCTTTACTGTAAAAATAGTTAGTAAAACATTAAAAAAAAAAAAAAATAATTTTTATCATAAAATATATGAGAGCATGAAGAAAAAATATATTTATAATCAGCAACAAAATATAATAGTGAATGACAAAATATAAATTCAAGAAAATAATTTGATGCGATCCATAATATAATAATTTTATTACATTTAAAATATAAAAATATGAAAAACCTTTTTTGAAATCATTTATTTAATTAACTTCATTCTAGAATATTTCTTTAATATTACTATACAATAGACAGAAATTTTTCGATTTCATATTTATAAAAAATAACATAGCATTTTGAATGTATTTAAACATCTTACATTAAACATAAACTACTTATCTTAGCATAAAAAAAAAACTTGCAATTTTTTTAAAAATTAATTTAGAAATTTTGGTAATTAATTCTTAAAATAAATTTAAATTCTATAAACATTAAAAAAAATATCGTTTGAAAAGAAGGAAAAAAAAGATTTTTGTATCATCATTAAAAAATATATAAAATCATTTTTAAATAATAAAAAATCTTTTTTATAAAATATAAAATCATTTTTTACACAATAAAAAATCGTTTGATAAAACATAAAATCCTTTTTAAAAATTAAAAATTGTTTTATAAAATATAAAATCATTTTTAAAAAAAAATTATAAACATAAAATCATTTTTTAAAATTAAAAAATCGTTTGATAAAAGATAAAATAATTTTTAAAAAATAAAAAAATGTTAATAAAATATAAAATAATTTTTAAAAAACAATAAAACGTTTTTTTTTTTTTTTTTAATAATGATAATAAGCGATCAAAAATTATTTTTAATTTAAACTTTTCAATAAACACTCCTCGCCCTTAATCTATCTAATTCATTAAACATGTGTTGGTTTCAAGAGACGAGCAACACATACTCACCAGAGAGGGGCTAATAGAGAAATAAAGATGCTAATAAGGAGAGGCTCCAGGAGGAGAATGTGCATGCGAAGAATGTGAATGAATGAATGAGCTTTCCAGCGCGAGGAGAGCCGCTTAAATGTAGTGAAAAAGATAAGCGAGCACGCTGTTCGGAGTTTTATTGGGCGAACGGGTTTTTCCCCTCCGACTTCCTCTTTTCCATGGAAATCCCCGCGTAGAAGGCAGATAACCCTTTTTCTCCCGCGAGCTACCTTCCCGTGCCCCTGAATCACTGTCTCGCTCGATCCAGTGCGGAAAATACCCTCAATTAATCCCATTAAAAGTGCCTTAAATAAAAAAACTCATACATTAAAAAAAAAAATGTAAAAAAATACAATGTATTTAATTAAATTAATTAATTAATTCATTTAATTTACAATGTAAAACAAAAAGAATTAAATTATTAATCTATAAAGAATTAAAAAGATAGATATCGTTTGAAAAGGTTAAAAAAAAAGCAAACGATTTTTCGTATCATCGTTAAAAAAAAATATATAAAATCATTTTTAAACAATAAAAAAAAAATCTTTTTATAAAATATAAAATCATTTTTTAAAAAAAATTAAAAATCGTTTTTAAATATATAAAATCCTTTTTTAATGAATTGAAAAAAAAAATATCGTTTGAAAAGAAAAAAAAAAAACAATTTTTCGCATCATCGTTAAAAAAAAAAAAAAAAAAATCATTTTTAAACAAAAAAAAATTTTTTTTTTAAAATATAAAGTCATTTTTTTAAAATAATAAATCGTTTTTAAATATATAAAATAATTTTTAAAAAGTAAAAAAAATCGACGATCTTTCATAACACTGAAATAAAAAAAATATATATGCAACAGTTTGTTAATTGGGTTGAAAAAGAAATACAAAAATGTATCACTTAAATATACATGATAATTTATATGCACCTAAGTAAAATCAATATGCTGATCACTCGTACCAATAAATGGAAACGATATTTGAATTTAAAATTAAATTAATTATTTTTTATTTTTTAAAAATGATTTTATATTTTATAAAGCGATTTTTTATTTTTTTTAAAAAATGATTTTATATTTTATAAAGCGATTTTTTATTTATTTTTTAAATGATTTTATATTTTTTAAACCGATTTTTTATTTTCTTTAAAAATTGATTTTATATATTTTTTTTTTAAATTCGAGCCCATAATTGCTGTTTGAATATAATAAAAACAGTAATAATGATGTAACAATGATATTTTATTTAAATTATTTTTAAAAAAATGTATTTATTATTTCATTAAAATATTTATTATTTCATTAAAATATAAATTGAAATTGGATGTCACTCAAAAATGCACTAAATGGAAATAAAATAATTTGGTTTTTTTTTTTTCAAAATTATTTTATTCTAAAACAAATTAATGTAGTTAAACATTTTTGAATACATCGTTAAAATTAAACTTAAGTTAAAATTAATTATTCTTTATTCAAGTATTTATAAAATGTAGTTGCAACAATTGCATATATTTAAATGCACATTTTTAAATATAATATATGTAGACATTAAATTTGTGTTATTTAAATTTAAATGTATATTATTTTACTGAAGAAGTTTAATTATAATGATGTATTTAAAAATATTTATCTACATTAATTTGTTTCAAAAATAAAATAACTATGTAATAAAAAATGTTTTATTTTTTTCAAAATGTTTTGTATGTTAATTTTCAAAAATGCAGGTGTTAAACAGAAAATAAATGTTGGTACATCATTTTAATAAAATAAGAAGTACTTATATTACTTTAAATATACTCATAAATGATGTAGTTTAATAAATTGTCATTAATAATGGTTTATTTTCTTAAAATACTCCATGAGTATATTCATTGTTTACAAAGGACTGTTTGTTTATACTTCAAAAAGTTGAAGGGCAATGTGGCACGTGCCATTTAGAAATGTGGTAACAAAATTTAAAATTCAATATCAAAAAATATTATCAATTTTGTAGCAATTATTTCAGAAGATATTTGACAAGATTTTTTTATTAAATTACTAGAAACAGTATATTATATTCTAACTGTATTTAAAATAATTTTTATTCTTGAATGAATAAAATGTGTCAATGTGTCTTATCGCTGTTAATAGATGGCGCTGTTCAAAATTTACGTTGATTGCGTCATGTGGCGGAAGAAAGAGCACGTGGCCTCGTGTTTGGGTTTGTTTACTAAATCACAGGAAACGCATGTTCAGAATGAATTAAGGTTTTTATGAGCTAATCAGAATTAGAATTATATTACATTTGTTTTTATTTCTATAAAATTCTTAAATCAAATTTTTTTTTTTTTTTTTTTTTTTTTTTTTTTAGTTTTTAAAAATAGATTTATATTTTTCAAAAAAAGATTTAAAGATTACTATTTTAATTTATAAACTTGAAGGTGATTATATTTTCTTGAGACATAAAATTCATCAAAAGAAAAAAAAAAATTTTTTAATTTATGTTAAAAATAATCGTAAATTTATCAATCGGCATAGGTAGAATAATAATCTGTAGAAAATATAGTTAGGTTTTCGTAATCAGAAGTCATAATAGAGTTAAACCTTTTAAAGATCATATTTTTAAGGGGAAAAAATAATCTTCCATTTATAGCAAATGGGAATTATTCCTCAAAATATCCAGCCTTTTTAATTGTTTTTATCGTTTGTTAAAATTGTTTATATGAGCGCAATTAAATCCGCTAATTCATTTTCAGGGGCTTATTTTTAAATTCTAAAATTGTTATTGCTGTAAACACTAAAAACTAACTTATAAATAAGTTATTGCTGTATTCCATTATTTTATAACTATTATTTGATATCTTGATACTTTATTTTATTTATTTATTTTGTGACTCACTTTCAAGTTCATGCATTTTTTCTCCTAACGATTCTTTTTTATCTCATACTGGGAGAAGTAATTATTTTGTGAAATAAAATTATTCAACTTATTTTACATGTGCATGCTTCAAATGTAATGAAGTCCTACTAGGAAACACATCAGTTAGCGTCCGAGAAAACGAATGTTTAATTCTCACTTGTGGCGTGAGGTACATTTCACTGCGTTAAAAATCAAATGATCATGATATTTTTTTTTTTCGTCTAATGCAGCTGGCAAACACTTAGACAGTTATCTTGATGCCTTAAGGCAAGCTCTGCACAGACGTTACTCACTTAGCATTACCCAGGAGGCGCGTGTAGCTAAGATAAGCTCCGGACGTGGTGGAGCAACAGTGCCCCCGCATGTTAGACCGGGACCTACAGCTTAAAGTGGATTCCGAACCACTACAAACAACCGTGGCACCGCCGGGACTCGAACCCGAAGGTACCGAGCGCCAGAGCGCTAGCCACTCGGCCATTCAGATCCTATGATCATGACATAAAATTGACAAAATGTTTCGAACCAGCAATGTATCAAGTGGTTTAGATATAAACGACAAAGTTAATATAAACGATGTTGTTGATATAAACCAGTGGTTCTCCAACTTTCTGAAGTCAGGGATCTAAATCTAAATTATTCTAATCTTACAAATTATTGTAGTTACTACATATAAATGGGACCTGAATGGCCGACTGGCTAGCGCTCTGGCGCTCGGTAACACGGGTTTCGGGTTCGAGTCCGTCGGTGCCATGGTTGTTTGTAGTGGTTCGAATCCACCTTAAAAGTAGGTCCCGGTCTAATAGGATCGTAGAGCGTTGCGGGGGCATTGTTACTCCGCGTCCGTAGCTTATCTTCAAGTTACACGCGCCCCTTGGTCATGCAAAAGTGAGTACGTCTGTGCAGCACTTGCCTTAAGCCATCCAAAGACCGAGCTGTCTGTGTTTACCAGCTACATTAGAAAGAAAAAAAGAATATATATATATATATATATGTATGTATATATAAATTTCTGAGAACTATGTTAGCCAAATAATACAGAAAAAAATATAATGAAACGCAGCCCAAGTTTCTTTATTCCTTTGTTTATAAGAAACACGAGCCTGAAGTGTTTTATGTTTGGCCTTTAATGCTTGGGCATCTATTTGAAATGCAGACGCCCGTTTCCTCGTTGATACGTTGTTCCTCTCTTTTTACACTTCACTGTGGTGAAGGTGGAAAATTCTAATTCACATAAACAGGACGTTGAAAATCATAGTAAAATGTTCACAGTTTTTTTTTTAGTTATGGATGCGCATTCTTCTTTATAGGAATCCCAAAATGTGACAATTCCTTATGTTTCATCTTCAATCCGCGATCAGTGGATATAAATAGTAGTTCTTCTTCAGTTAATGTTAAATCGATATCACTTGAAGTTTTCCTGAAAAGGTTTCTATTCCAATCGTATTTTCAGAATTAAGTGATGCAAAATAAGAACTCAGTTTTTCTTCTAAACATGGTAAATGTTCAACACTTGTTGAAATTTTGCATTATGCAAGTGTTACTTACTAATGGAAACTTGATACGATGTTGGTTCGAATTCCAATTAGTAATCGATCTTCTTTTTTCTAAATTACCTTTAACAGATTTTCTTTTCCAAATATGTAGTTTTTTTTCCTTTCAGTGTGTGTTTCAGGGTTTTTTTTTCTTTCACTTTCATTTTTCAGTGTGTGTGTGAGAATATTTTCTTCTTCCCTCTCATGCTAATATTCAAAATACTGAGCTGCTGAAAAAATGCTGTAACCTGGCACTTTCAGAATAAATGCGATTTGGCAGATCTGGTTTTAATACAGTTTACCATTTGAACTACATGATCTAAAACATGATCTAAAAAAAGAATTATTAATTTTTTTTTATGAAGAATGGATCTTCTAATGTTCTTTGCCCCTCGAGGCTTCCCATGAAAAAAGCAATGATACATTATGATTGGCAGCCTACCCCTTTTCTTTTTACAAAAGATGTAAGCACAGCCTACTATGGATCTTCTAATGTCTTTGCCCTCGAGGCTTCCCTATGAAGAAAGCAATGAGAAACATTAACATTATCCTTTTTTTTATTCTTTTACAAAAGATGTAAGCTATGGATCTTCTAATGTCTTTTTTGCCCTCGAGGCTTCCCTATGAAGAAAGCAATGAGATACATTAACATTATCCTTTTTTTTTTATTCTTTTACAAAAGATTTAAGCACAGCCTACTATGGATCTTCTAATGTCTTTGCCCTCGAGGCTTCCCTATGAAGAAAGCAATGAGAAACATTAACATTATCCTTTTTTCTTTTACAAAAGATGTAAGCACAGCCTACTATGGATCTTCTAATGTCTTTGCCCTCGAGGCTTCCCTATGAAGAAAGCAATGAGATACATTAACATTATCCTTTTTTTTTTTTACAAAAGATGTAAGCACAGCCTACTATGGATCTTCTAATGTCTTTGCCCTCGAGGCTTCCCTATGAAGAAAGCAATGAGATACATTAACATTATCCTTTTTTTTTATTCTTTTACAAAAGATGTAAGCAGCCTACTATGGATCTTCTAATGTCTTTGCCCTCGAGGCTTCCCTTGAAGAAAGCAATGAGATTTAACATTATCCTTTTTTTTTTTTTACAAAAGATGTAAGCACAGCCTACTATGGATCTTCTAATGTCTTTGCCCTCGAGGCTTCCCTATGAAGAAAAAATGAGATACATTCCCTTTTTTTTTATTCTTTTACAAAAAGAAAGGATCTTCTAATGAGGCTTCCCTATGAAGAAAGCAATGAGATAAACATTATCCTTTTTTTTTCTTTTACAAAAGATGTAAGCACAGCCTACTATGGATCTTCTAATGTCTTTTTGCCCTCGAGGCTTCCCTATGAAGAAAGCAATGAGAAACATTATCCTTTTTTTTTTCTTTTACAAAAGATGTAAGCAGCCTACTATGGATCTTCTAATGTCTTTGCCCTCGAGGCTTCCCTATGAAGAAAAGCAATGAGATACATTAACATTATCCTTTTTTTTTTCTTTTTACAAAAGATGTAAGCACAGCCTACTATGGATCTTCTAATGTCTTTTGCCCTCGAGGCTTCCCTATGAAGAAAGCAATGAGAAACATTAACATTATCCTTTTTTTTCTTTTTACAAAAGATGTACACAGCCTATGGATCTTCTAATGTCTTTTGCCCTCGAGGCTTCCCTAGAAAGCAATGAGAAACATTAACATTATCCTTTTTTTTCTTTTTACAAATGATGTATCTTCTAATGTCTTTGCCCTCGAGGCTTCCCTATGAAGAAAAGCAATGAGATACATTAACATTATCCTTTTTTTTTTTTATTCTTTTTACAAAAGATGTAAGCACAGCCTACTATGGATCTTCTAATGTCTTTGCCCTCGAGGCTTCCCCTCTCTGAAGAAAGCAAATGAGAAACATTAACATTATCCTTTTTTTTCTTTTACAAAAGATGTAAGCACAGCCTCCATGGATTTCTAATTCTTTTGCCCTCGAGGCTTCCCTAAAGAAAATGTCTTTGCCAGCAATGAGAAACATTAACATTATCCTTTTTTTCTTTTTGTAAGCACAGCCTACTATGGATCTTCTAATGTCTTTGCCCTCGAGGCTTCCCTTTATTAACATTATCCTTTTTTTTCTTTTACAAAAGATGTAAGCACAGCCTACCATGGATCTTCTAATGTCTTTGCCCTCGAGGCTTCCCTATGAAGAAAACAATGATGATGTCGTTTACATAATCATTTTTTATTTTTACAAAAGATGCAAGTCCCTTTTACACAACCTGCCATGGAAGGGGCTCCATCTGTACAAATTCCCTACACACGACTTCCATTGTCATTTATCAAGACAGTTAATCAAAATGCATGAACCATTTGTGGACACGCTTAATTCTTTGCAAAAAATGAAACTTATTTACTATTTGATCTCCATTAATAAAACTGCTATGAATTGGGCATTGTTAGTAATGCTTGTTGACATCAACTTATCCAGATCTACCAAAATTGGAAAATTGGAGTTTATAAACTAAATACTTTATCTGGATATCAGAAAACATTTTCATAATTAGCTGTTTCATTATGCATAGGAATCTTGCTTATTTTCGTTACTGCTTCATTTCCTAGTATTGGCATGACCATTTTACTGCATGAGAGCAAAATGATTAGATGATTCATCTAAAATGTGAACTTTCTTTTCATCAGTTCTGAAAACTGAATAGGAAGTGACTTGAACTTTATCAGAAATTGCCGTTATACATTTAAAAGAATTGGCAGCTTTTGTTTGTTTACTGTTTAGGCACTCTCTATAA
Organism: Caerostris extrusa; assembly: GCA_021605095.1. Taxonomy (NCBI): domain Eukaryota; kingdom Metazoa; phylum Arthropoda; class Arachnida; order Araneae; family Araneidae; genus Caerostris; species Caerostris extrusa. The sequence goes on along the minus strand of BPLR01013011.1, from coordinate 13,117 downwards.
AAACTATTCTCTATTAGAGTGTGTTTACTCAATTTGCCAAGAAATAATAATTCATTAATTGATTTTATGCCCTATTTTACATAAAAATACTAAACATAACAGCGATATAAACGACATTTATAATAACTGCATTGGATTTGATATAAACGACAATGTCAATATTAACGAATGTATTGAGCTTGATATAAACGACGATTTAAATATTAACAAATATATTTGACTTTATATAAACTACAATGTTAATATTAGCGAATATATTGAACTTGATATAAACAACCATGTTAATATTAAAAAATGTACTGGACTTGATTTAAATAACGATATTAATATTTTTTTCTTTCTAATGCAGCTGGCAAACACTTAGACAGCTTGGTCTTGATGCCTTAAGGCAAGCGCTGCACAGACGTTACTCACTTTGCATTACCCAGGGGAGCGTGTCACTTGAAGATAAGCCACGGACGCGGAGTCACAATGCCCCCGCAACGCTCTACGGTCCTATCAGACCGGGACCTACGGTTTAAAGGGGATTCGAACCACTACAAACATCCATGGCTCCGCCAGGACTCGAACCCGAAACCTGTGGTACCGAGCGCCAGAGCGCTAGCCACTCGGCCATTCAGGCCCTTACGATATTAATATTAACGAATGTATAGAGACTGATTTAAACGACGAAATGTCCGAACCAAGCTAGCTGAAACTGTGCTTGTGACGGGAATGAGCAGAATAAATCCATAGGCTGGAATATTCTTCCTTTAGGCTAGAGATGGAAGGGAGGGAGGATGCGAACCCCCTCATTCGAATCCTGGCAGGGGGAGGACGTCTTGTTCGTACGCTTGGGTACACCGTAGCAGCGCCCCTCCACCACTGTGACGCATGCGGGGACTTCGATGAATCTACCACATATCTTTATTTACAGTAACTCGCTGCTCAGAGTTATTCGTGGAAAGATAATGGGGTTTCCCTTTCAGAATTTTTTTTTTTTTTTGGGGGAGGGGGAATACAGTGTAGCATCTCGTGGCCTAGTAATGCAGATAAATCAAATCTGCTGCAGCCGCCTGGCCTTATCAGCGGCAAGAGATCTTATAATCAAGATCCCTGCCATCAAAAATACGAAGCTGAAGGAAATTCCATCATCATTCCATGTTCACGGAGTTCCTTGGCCTGATTGCTGCCTGATTTACTCCAGAGTTGTACACATAAAGTTCATTGGAGAAAGATACACATTGATAAACAGGAAAATGATATAGGTATAAGTGATCAAGGTCTGCCCATTAGTTAAAATATTTACAAAAAAAAAAAGCATAAGAAAAATTAAAATTAAGGAATAAAAAATAAAAAAATTAATGAAAAATACAAATAGATAAAAAGCTAAATACAATACAATAAAATTAATGAAAAAAAATACAAATAAAAGCTAAGTACTATACAATTAATGTTTACAAATAAAAGAATACAATAAAAATAATAAAAAAGGTGGAATATACTACAGAGTAGAGTAATTGCTGGTAGAAATGATGACTAAAGGAACAGGTCAGGTTCGAACCTGCTGCCTTTCGATAGCAAGAACTACACGCTGAGCGCTGAGCCAGTACGTTTAGGTCAGTTGCAAATTATGCAGAGTCGTCCGAGGGCGTCTAGCGTTTTCCGGCAATGTGAAATCGTATCTAGGAAGATTACGAATTTCATCATTGGGAATAAAATCAAGATTTGCGTAAAAATTTGTCGCAAGTTTAAGCATAAAATTTTGAATAGTAGGGAGGGCGAATGACATCTTTTCTAAAGTACCAGGGAGAATCTGTTATCATTCGAAGCAACTTGTTTTCAGTTCTGTTAATAAAATTAATGGAGTACCTTGCAGCAGAATCCCAAACCGGGATAGCATGAGTTATTACAGGCCGCAAATAGTACATGTAAATAATTAACTTATTTTCTAAAGAAAGAGGTGAAATTTTATTAATAAATGGATAAAGCATGCGAATGCAAATGTTAACTTTTCGTTTAATATGATTCATATGGTTAATATATGTTAATTTATTAAGGAAATTCCATGCGTATTTTATCAGTACATTTTATAATGATTTGCTGTACAAGATTTACATAATCAGTTTTGACCAATAAGAGGAGAGATAGCAACTGTAGCATAGATATTAACTGTGAATTTTAAATTCGCATTTCACTGTGAATGTTCATAAAAGTGTAGAGTTATAAGTTCAAATTGAACTACCGCCAGCGAAAAGAAAGAGTTCACGAGGCGAACCATTCCACTCATTTAAATCAGAGAAAAAAAAATCGAAGTGGATTCCGGGAGGGAACCATGGCACACCGGAAAATGAAAGAGCGACGCACCTTCTCGAAACCTCCTGGTGCTGTGTCGGCCCTTCCTGCTACAATAGCGATTCTGGCGAAGATATTTTTCAATTCCTTCTATTAGCTCACACTCTCCCTATATATATCTTGTTCAAATTTCCAATCGTTCATAAAATACTTTTTATTCATCCACTCGAGTTCAAGTACATTTTTTTTTTTTTAACTTGTAGTGGATGACACTGGATGTTAATGCAGTTTTTTTTTCAAATATTAATTCATTCATTAAATTTAATTCATTAACTTTAGTTTTTTTTTAGATTTAAGTTGCATGCATCTACCCATAGATGGCGCCAGATGTAAGAGGAAAATTTCAACTATATTTATAAAGGACTTTCTGCAATAGAGTGAAAAAAAAAACTAGGAATTGACTTTAAATTTTTTTTTTTTTTATATTACTTGTTTTTTAGGAGTCCTTACGTTTGCTGACAAATCATAAGACATACACGAATATCAAAAATCTGAACTTCATTGACAGATCAGAGTGGGAAAGTGGAATGGTGGTGCAGAAATAGGTGTGATTTACTACTTCTTGGAAGAAATCTAAGAAAAAAATACATCCCTACACACACAGAGTGTATAATTTACGGAAATAGTAAACTATGCGAACACACAAAAATTTTTTTTTTTAACAATAACAAGCATGGAGATTACAGATTAAAAAAGTACTGGCGAAGAAATGTTTCTGAGACTACTTTTTTTAAAACTATTCTTTTCATTGTTGTGGTTTAAAAGTATTGTTGTTACAGATGGAATTAATTTTTAGCAGTTGATTAAGCGATGTATTTTTGAGACTGCTAATGAAGTTCCAGGGTGTGAGCCCATTGGTGTAGAAGTGGTATTCGTTTCTTTTCAACGATATATTAATTTGCAATTAATTATTAACGTTAATGTGGATGTCAAGAAAGTCAGTTTGAAGATTATTTGCTTCAAACTTTCTAAAAAAAAAATATCGTGCAAATGTCATGATAGATTTTTGAAAATTTAGAATCTATATATATATATATATATATACACTCAAGAGCCAAAACATTATGACCACCCCTACATTTTGCAATGATCAGGTGGAAGTGGTATTTAACTGGTATTAAGTGGTGGTATTGATCCATGCCAAGGCGGGTTGAAGCTGTGTTGCGCGCCAAAGGTGGGCCAACTCGTTATTGACAGGTGGTCATAATGTTTTGGCATAGAGCCAAAACATTATGACCACCTGTCAATAACGAGTTGGCCCTCAGCCTTTCCCATCACACACAGAAGTAAGTGAAAGAATGATTCCTCAGACTCTCCAGCAGCAGTTAAATATCACTTCCACCTGATCACGTGCCTTCCACGTCATCCAGGCGAGTTCATTGCAAAATGTAGGAGTGGTCATAATGATTTGGCTCTTGTGTATATATATATATATATACTAGAAGACCCGACCACGCGTTGCTGTGGCTTTCTTGTATTTCGTTCAATTATTAGATACTATAATTGGTATTGTTAAGGAAGTGATTGGTAAAGAATGATGAAAAGGTCAAATTAAGTTTCAACGAATGGAAAATGTTTAATTTTTATTAATTTAATGAAAGAGGTAGATAATGTTGATTTTTAAGACTGCTTTATAATTATTTTACGTAATATAATTTTTAATAATCATTACTTTCATTTAATTAAGAACTAAGCGATGAACTTTATTTTTGTTAGTCTGTCTTTCGTCGAAATAAATAAATTCGATGGTTTTCGAACACGTGAGCATGCAACATACAGCTGCCCATGGGTGAAACACGGATTCTGAGGTTAGATTTTTTTGGTGGTCGTTTACTGAAAATGATAATTGAAAAAATACAATACAATTAAAATAAAATCGGGATATAATAAGAAGACTTTAAAAAAAAATTCACAATAAAATACAAATGCAAACGATCGTTTAAGGTACACGAACACCTTCGAAGGAATTTTTTTATCTTTGTACACATTTTTGGATTGAATGTATCTAAAAACTAATGATTTCACATAAAAAAAATTTCATTATTATTTTTTTTTTTAAATTTTTATAAGCTAAAATAAGGGTAAAAATGGCCAAAAATTGATACTGTTACAAAACCTGAAATCAAATCAATATTTTTAAATTTCTAAGTTTGTATTTGTTTGTATTAACATTTTACAGTGAATAGACCTCTGGTAAATATATATCTTTATTATTTTGTGCTAGTTTAAATGCTGTCGACACAAAATTCTTCCAAAATTTGCATGTAATTCCAAGTTTAACAATTGAAATAAAAAATATTTATGTAGCTATAATCATTTCAGAGGTCTATTCCTGTAAATATTTATGAAAAACATAAATACAAAGTTTTGTAGCATTTGGATCAAAATTACTTGTATTATGGTGTTTCACATGAAAACAAAAAGCATAAAAATTCATTCTGAGAAAAGCTAAAAACAACTTTTAATTAGATATATTACTTTTAAAAATGTTGTAAATATATTAAATTGCCATTGAATTATCAAGTTCATAGTCTTATTTATTAAAAATATAGTTTTGTTTTTCCTTAAAGCTGTAAATATTTTCTGAGCTTTGTTTTGAAAAAGTTAAAATTTGCTCGACAAACTTTTTTTTTACAACTTCCTGCTATTTGCAAAGGCTTTTTAATATGAAATGACCTGAATTTCAAATATTTAGCCTTTTTGCAAGCGTTTTGATTAAATATATTCAAAACCTTTGAATTTCACATAAAAATATCAACTTTAACTATTCTTTATACAATTTATTCTTTAAAATACGGATAAACATTGCAGAAATGTGATATTGTTGCGAAATTTTATAATTCAAAAATAAATAAAACATGAATAGTTTTTCCTTTGCAAGTATTTTTATGCTGGGAATATCCTTATGTAGGTAATATACTGTTTTCAAATTTATATCTCAATTATTTATACATTTTTGTATGCTTAAAGTTTGTCGACACAAACTTTTTTTTTTTACAAATTTACAAAAATTCTTAGTTTAAAAACTAAAAAAAAATAATTTATGAATTTAGGTTAATTTCCATGTTCTATTCCTTTCATACATTTAAAGAAAACCTTTACTTGAAGTTTCAAAGCATTTAGAACAGAAATATTTTTATTGTGATGTTTTGAATGAATACAAAATGCATAAAAATTCAAATAAGAAATAATTAAAACCAACTTTTAAATATAAATAAAAACAAATGTACATACATAAAAATGTTATTGAGCTTTAAATTCTCCTTTATTAATATAAACACTTATTTATTTGTTTTGTTTTCTTTAAATAACTTCCAATTTAAAAGTACCATTTATCAATTTTTCTTCGACAATATTCAAATCACTCAAATTTATAACTCAAATTCTTTGTTTTTCAAATAACAAAAGTTTTTAATATAAAATGTCCTTGATTTTCAACTTGCAACTATTATAATATCTTTTATAAAATTTTAATGTTATCATTATATCAAATAATTGCAGAGTTTACTTCATTTTCACACTTTTCAAAAAATCCTTGAAAATTCATCATCTTTCTTTAAAATTATATTGTCTATATTATATTATCTTGTTAGATCACATTTCATTTTAGAATTCTTAATGAAATACAACACATGCTGACAAACTTTAAGCATAGAAAAGTTCAATGTTTTGATTCACAACTTTTCATTCAATATATTTTATTCAATTCAAACTTAGAAAATGTGTTTTTTCTTCTTCACAAAAAATGTTTTATTATTTTATGATGAAAGAAATCACAAAACAAATGGAAAAGTTAATGAGCTTTAAATTCTCCTTTATTAATATAAAAACTTATTTATTTGTTTTGTTTTCTTTAAATAACTTCCAACTTAAAAAGTACCATTTATCAATTTTTCTTCGACAATATTCAAATCACTCAAATTTATAACTCAAGTTCTTTGTTTTTCAAATAACAAAAGTTTTTAAAATAAAATGTCCTTGATTTTCAACTTTCAACTATTATAATACCTTTTTATAAAATTTTAATGTTATCATTATATCAAATAATTGCAGAGTTTACTTCATTTTCACACTTTTCAAAAAATCCTTAAAATTCATCATCTTTCTTTAAAATTATACTGTCTATATTATATTATCTTGTTAGATCACATTTCATTTTAGAATTCTTAATCAAATACAACACATGTTGACAAACTTTAAGCATAGAAAAGTTCAATGTTTTGATTCACAACTTTTCATTCAATATATTTTATTCAATTCAAATTCAAACTTAGAAAATAAAAAAAAAATATTGATAATCAAATCAGGTAATACTTACATACATTTGATTTATTTCTCATAGAAATAATATAAATTTCATACAATATAATTTTCATAAAATTTAAAAAGTAGTACATAAAACAATAATATTCAGAACATGAGAATTTTACGGTTATGTAGTACAGGCATCGAGACACGGCGCCATCCTTTTATTGTGGTATATCTTTCGTCTGTGGTGGAAACAAACTTTTTACTCCAACGATGAAATTAGTGCAAATAAGAATTCTGCAATTAATTATCCAAATAGCAATAAAATAGTCATTATATTGTTCGAAAAAGAAGCTACGAATTCCTCTAATTGCAGTATTGCAATCCTAAAGAAATTGGCGGAAAATTGGCGAAAATTCATTTTTTAAAAAAAGCACTACATTGTTGCCACTACATTGGTTTGCCAAAGAAATTTTAAAAAATATTTAGGGGTGGGCCACCCTTATCACTTAGGGGTTTAAAAATCGATTACGACCGATTCGCAGACCTACCAAATATGCACAAAAATTTTCATAAGAATCGGTCGAGCCGTTTCGGAGGAGTTTGGCAACAAACACTGTGACACGAGAATTTTATATATTAGATATATATATAGAGAGAGAGAGAGATCCTACAAAGAATTTAGACTGTAAAATTATAGTCTTCTCTTCACTGTGCCAGCAACTGTTATGGCAAAGATCAAACGAAATAACTACAGGATATTAACAAAGTTTTAAATTAAACAAGGATCTTTAGTTCACAATTGCAGAACTTAACTTTCAATGAAAACTTAAAAGTAAGAAATGGATATGAGGTTGGAAAGGAGAGGATTCGGAGATTTTTAGAAGTACAATCAGTTTGTATAACAAAGTCATACTATCATTTGCTATACATATCGTCTGTGTTCCATAGTTACTCCCATAAAAAAAATCACTGAAAGCAATAGAAACAAGTAATATAAAAAAAAAAAATTTTTAAATCAATTCCTACTTTTTTTTTTCACTCTATTGCAGAAAGTCCTTTATAAATAAAGTTGAAATTTTCCTCTTACATTTGGCGCCATCTATTATTAGACACATGCAACTTAAATCCAGAAAAAAAAAACTAAAAGTTAATTAATTAAATTTAATGAATGAATTAATATTTGAAAAAACTGTATTCACATCCAGTGTCCTCCACTACAAGTTCAAGAAAAATGTATTTGAACTGGAGTGGATGACTAAAAGTATTTTATGAACGATTGAAAATTTGAACAAGATGAAGAGTGAATTAATAGTAGGAATTGAAGAAAAAAATTATAGGTATATATATAAGTATTTGCAGTGTCAATGGTAGTTAATTAAAACTGTGCATCCCTGGTCAATACAAAAGCGTTATTTTCGTAAAGTCTTTTAAAAATAATTAAAGAAGCAATATTTTTTAAATACTGTTTCTCCATTGTACGAAATGTTACATCTAATTTACATAAATATCTATTTAGTTATTGAGACGTAAAATCTAAATATTTCTGCCTGAAATGAATTTCTCAATAATCAAAAGAAGAAATCAAAAGAAGTTACCACGTCTCAAATAAATGATATCATCAGACTTTTCCCAGGTATATTCATTTCGGTGATTCCCGAAACTATATCTGCTCATTTCGACTGTTTTTTATTCTACCGCAGATCTTCTGTCAACTATTTTTTTTACAACCAAAAACATTAGTTGGAAGGATCTTATCTGTTGTTCAAGACATAAAATTGTAGGGAAGATCCCATTTCGATATTTTAGTCCTTTGGTCTGTGAGATTCTACCTTGAATTTCTTGCTAAAAAGTAATAAAAGGCGTATTACTGATTACACAAACGTATGAAATAGTGCATGCTAAAATAAATTACAAAAAATATTCATTTATTCTTAATGTATTAGATAATAAAAGATTTTTTTTTTCATTATATTATTCTGTATAATTTTTTCATATATTTTTAAATTTATTAAATTAGTATTACTTTTATTGAATTATTTATTTTATTTTAATAATAAAATAAATAATGCATTTCTTAACTATTTTAATGCGTTTTATTGAAAAACGCAATTAGATATATTGTTTGTTTGAATTTTTTGGATGCATTGAAAAATAAAATGTCTTGCGTATTCTTACTGCTTTTAAATTAAACTGAATACATCTGTTATTTATTTATTTATTATTAATTTTAAGTTAAATTTATTAATAGATTTATTAATTTCACTAGTTGTAAGTTATAAACGTTTTACAACTTTGATGGTTTTTGAAGTTTGGTTTGAAGTGGATTTTCTTCATACTTTTAAAGAGCTTGAAATATGTACTTACTAGGCGGCCTGATGGCCAATTGGCTAGCTCTCTGGCAGTCGGTATCACAAGGTTCGAGTCCAGGATGTCTGTAGTGGTTCGGAATTCACTTTAAGCCGTAGGTCCTGGTCTCATATGACAGTAAGAGCGTCACGGAGCCCAGTCAGACTTCTCACCCTTCCCAACTGTATAGGGGCAACTCAGCTCTAGGCACAGTGATGTGGTGTGTTTTAACAGAAGTAGTGGTTCGAAACCCACGTGTCGAATTAACCTAAAGTGTGCGATATAATGAACGTAGAGTGATAAACCAAACCACTTACTAGAAGGAACAACACAAAAAATTAATAGTACTGATAATTTTTAATGTGTTGTAGGGAATATTGTTTTCTATACTATCATAGATTGGTTAAAAATTGTAAATAAATATACATGGCCTAATAGTCTGAAAATACTGATGAAAATTTGGAAATGGTAAGGGATGGGCTCTATTTTTGCTGGGAGATAAAAACTTTTGCAATGGATTTCTTTGATTTTTGATGGAATTTTCTTTTGGAATGGAATTCATAAGTCAGCAACTGAGGATATTATAAAATCTATTCAAATTAAGTAATGGTATTCAGTCATGGAGAATCATTATTAACAGTATCTTATTTTAGTATAATTGTTTTTCATTGAGCATCTGTAGCTCTCAGGTTCAGTTACTACTGTGCCCAAATAGTAAGACCAATTATTTATTTATTTTCAAAAACTCTTTATTTATTCTTCCTAATTTACTTCATCGCTTTCAAAGTCATCCCCTCCGGACACAATGCACTTATGCAACTTTTTTTCAATCCTCAATGCATGCTGAAAAGTGATCGGCAGGGATGGCCTTCAAAGCGCACGGCGATTCACGTTGAATCTCTTCAATCGACTCAAAAGGTGTCCCCGGAGCGGTCTTTTGAGTATAGGGAATAGACAGAAGTCACACGGTGTGAATATTATATAAAAATACTACTATGTCCAAAAAGTAAGATCAGTTTTCAATTTAAATTTCCCGGACATATGGTATTTCAATTTGTTTTTTCTTTTTTTAAGTTGTTGGCACTGTCCTTGACATCTGTGGGAAATTTCACGTGAAAATATTCATGAGTGCTTGAGTTACGCTTGGCTTTGTGAGACGCTAAAACTGATTCCGGCGACCTTTGAAATGTCTCTTCAGTCGACTCAAAACGGTGTCCCCGGAGTGGTCTTTTGAGTTTGGGGAATAGCCAGAGGTAGCATGATGCTAAATTAGGTGAATACGGTGGTTGTGGAACGATATGGGCTTCATTTTTGTCAATCAATGCAGTGTGAGCTGGCGCATTCAGTGTTTTCGGTACCCATCAAGATTTGACGCATTTGAGGTCAAAACATCTTTTAAAATGGAATTTTGAAATTCCAATATCATCAGAAGGTCTCTAATTGTAAATCGACTATTTGAAAGCACCCAATCTTTAATTTTTTTGGACGTGAGCTTCATCGGTTGAGGTGGAGTACTCTTCGTCTTCAACGCGTTCTCTGTCTTCTTTGAACTGTTTATACCACTTGTAAACATTTATTCATTCTTTTTATTTAAAATGTGGTGTTACCAATCTTGTTTTTAATCGATTTAATATCGTTATCATATAATCGATTGATTAACATGGGTCATTTATGTTTTGGTGAATGAATAAATTATAAATATTTTAATTTATTCATTTATGTGAATTCAACGTTTATGGATTTCAACTTTTTTTTTACCCTTTGCAGCAACACTGAAAAATGATCACGTGACTAAATTATCGAAAGTTCAACTTTTAATTTTGCGTAAAGTCTTCAACTAACTGACCCGTTAACCCATCTATAAAATTGTGTCAAACAAAAAGTGCTTTGCTTAGTTTACAATTGAAAGTGATTTTGACACATGACGTATAATAAACGTATTTTTTTTTCGACGTAATGTTTCACGCCTTGCAATAACTTCGGCGTATGATTGTGGTTAGGGCGGGGAAAGTAATGCCCTGGGCATAGAGCACCAGGTAAAGGGTTAAGGTCTGAACTTGAAGGGGACTCCCCTATAGTACTTTAAAAAGAAGACAAAGTAAAGTAATGTGTAACAAAACAGGGGAACTCCCCGACTGTTTACTGTTGTTCTTTTTGTATGTCTTTTAGCGCAATTCGTGGTAAGAGCCCCAAATTGCTACTCGTTGGTCAGATGAGAGTTCGTTTTCATCAGGAATTATTGCACGCTCTCGTTATATTCCAGCAGAATCTTAATCAGCTTAACAGAAGTTTGAAAAGCAACATATCAAAGCTAAATTGAGAATTTGGGATCCTTTATTACTCATATTTTAATGTTTTGATAAAATAGCTCGTTCTGTTGTAGGCCAGACACGTAGCCTCATGGTAACGTGTAGGGAGGTCTCTGGTACGAATCCGCTGGTGGCGTCCATTGCAGTCCCGTATTCGAAAAACAAATAGAATATTATTAATATATTTAAAGTATAACATCAAGTATTTACTGTGAAGGAAGGACATTGAGTTGCGGAAGGACTTTTGGGGATAACTCCTCAGCATTTCTGTGTAGTAGGGAAGATGCCAGTAAATTCCAAAATTCCCTAAATATCCATCGGAGATGTACACTTACGTTGCAGCATTTACAATGGTCTCCTCTGTTTTAAAAGCAGTGATTGCAATGCGATCCGCCAACGGATTTTAACCTGAGCCCTCAGGGAGCGTTAATCTACGCATGCCAACAGTGTGTTTTTGTTGTGACTCATCCGCAGTGTCCGGCAGCGCGGTACAGACACCCCGTGTGTAGTTTACTGGTTGGCGGAGACAAAAAGGCAGCTTCTGTTGTGATGGCGCACCCGTAGGTAGAAGTGTAACTTATCGCTGAAGAAGGAGGGCAGTACCTTGAGATAGGACTTTTAGGGGAAACTACTCCACATTTGCGTATCGTATGGGAGAAAAGCCGACAACTCTCACCAGGTAGTCTGACTAACAAGTCAAGATGCTGAATATCACAAACACCATCGAGTCTCTTCGTTTTTGAAATCGTGTCTACAACAATGTCATCATGTTCACCAGCCGTACGCGTTATTTCCGAATCACGAGTCGGTTTTTGAACGGTGTGTAAAAAGTGAAGTTTTCTGATTTTGTGGACCCTTTCGCAGCTTGCTTGTAGGAGGTTCATAGTTCGAATTCGTTGGTGGCTCGCATTGCAGTCACTATTTTCAGAAACGAGGAGAGTCGATAACTCACTAGTATGAAGCGTTTCGCATAGATAGTCAGTATCCTGGTGGACATTTTGTAGGTTTTCCCATACAACATGCAAGTGTGGGGCAGTTTCCCTAAAAATAATCGCAAAGGCAATGCCCTCTCCTCATCGCCCGTTATTGGGCTGCTCGTGGCATGAATAAGTGGAACACGAAGACCGCCCATGTTAAAGAAATATGACGATTGACTGATTTGGAAGCTCAATTTAAATACATGAAAGGCTTAAATTAAAGAACCACATGAATAAACAAGTAATATAAAAAAATTAAAGTCAATTCTACTTTTTTTGCACTATATTGCAGAAAGTCCTTTAGAAATAATTTTCATTTCATTTTTTTTAAGTTTATCTGGCGCCATCTATGGGTATATATATGCAACTTAATTAAACTAAATAACGCAACTTAATAAAACTAAAATTAATTAATTAAATTTAATGAATGAATTAATATTTGAAAAAACTGTATTCATCCAGTGTCATCCACTACAAGTTCAAGAAAAAAAATGTATTTGCACTCGAGTGGATGAATGAAAAGTGATTTATGAACGATTGAAAATGTGGATATATATAGATATATATAGGGAGAGTGTGAGCTAATAGAAGGAATTGAAAAAGATGCTGTCCTATCTATAATTCCTTTAAAGATAACTGAACTAAATCGAGAATAAAAGGGAGGGTAAAAATATTAAAAGTGACTAAATTTATTTTACCTAAAAGTTAATATATTATGTATATAGTAGCGTTTCTTAAAGTAAAAAAATAAAAAGAAAGTTAGAAAGTCTTTTAAAAAGAAGTTATAATAAAATGAGAAAAAAAAACAAGTTTTTTTTTTTTTTTTTTACTCCTTTATGAAAAATTTTTATTAGAAAAAATTTATCTGCAAGATTTAAAATTATAATGAAAATAAAAATA
>BPLR01013009.1:0-76144 GCA_021605095.1 Caerostris extrusa | reverse complement strand
GCGATATTTTTTCTCACACGATCCATGGAGTCAAACATGCCAGCCAGGGACTGGGCAGTGGTTGCTTGACACTTGGCACGAGTGGGAAAGGGGCCAGATGGCTCTACTTGTCGCTGGGCACAGGGTTGGCTGTCAGCTGAGCCACTGCCTGGCACTCGAGCGCCTCACCATGCAGCTAGCCTGACGGCCTTAGCCTGATGGGTCGGACACCATGCTGCTGAGCCACTGTCATCATCCACTTTGGCTAGGTGCATAATAATTGAGATATGAGTTTCCTGAAATACTTGCTCTGAAAGCCTCGGTTGTTGCACAGTAATGCTTAGAATCAGCCTCATCACACATAGTACGAAAGACGATCTCGAAATTTCCAGCACGTCAGCCGCAGTGAATTATTGCAAATGGAAAAGGTCATAATGTGGCTGATCTTCCGGCAGCAACACTAAATGGAAGATAAAAAATAATATGAACGAAATGTTAAATGTAATTTGATAAAAATTATTTATTTCGTTTCTTGCGATATTTGCTCTCCACTTTCACTTTTGCCACGATTTCCATTTGGGTATTAATATCGTGGTACAGAGCATGTTCAGGTTGAAGCTGAATGTTTACAATATATTTTAGGAAAAAATGATGATTCTGCAGTGCAGCTGGAAGAAAAGCGCTAACAACCAGCTGGCGCCTGCTTGCTGCGCTTCACACACCGTGGTGGAATGCGCTAAAGAAACATGGAACTCAAGTTATATAGATGTCAGCAAGATTACAGGTTTCAGAATGGCCTCAAACAGCCCCAGAACTCATACCTAAACCATACAAAATAGCAATATTAAAACATAAAAGAATATTTTAAAATGCTACTTTACTAAATTTTGATTAGTTAATTTTTTGTTATGTATTCATAATGGGTTTTTTAATGCATTACTTCACTAATAGCCTTTATGTGTCGGCAGCTTGTAAAAGTGTGATAAGTTGTTTGTCGGAAAAGGCGTGATCATGCGTTGTCATTCCTGCAAGCAATCATGCCATAGCAAAGACAGCAGGCCGAGTGGCGCAACAAAGTCACTTTAGCTTCAGCCAAGCAGAGTTTCGGAAAACACGCTCGAATCCCGGTGGTGTTACGGGATGCTTAGGTTCGGAATCCAACCGTAGGCGTCGATCGATGAGTGCCGCGGGCACAGCCCATCGCCCGTGGTTATTTTCGTTCATCTCTGGGTAGCGGTGCAAATCCTAAGGCGGCGGTCCAGCACAAGCAACCGAAATTCAGAAAAAGTTTCAGTACTAAGCTCAGTACTGATCAAAATGTGCCGCATATTGTAACGTACACTTTTTATGAATTGTCAGGTCTTCCTGATTAAAAATTTCTTAAATGATATTAAAATCCAGAGATACAGCTTTATAAATGAGCAATAAAAATACAGTAAATGCAGGTTAAGGCAAGCCCTTGTTGATATCATCGCATTTTCATATTGTTAGAATGCCTCTATTACAAACTTTCAGAAAATATATAATTGATTACTCTAGCTGTAGAATATTATGTTATAAAAGCATTTATACTATAACGTCTCATGTATAATGCCGACATCTCGAATTTTGCTCCTTTCGTCAGTAAGCCACCATAGCCACAATCTCCTTCTATTGTCACTCCTGGCATCTTGCGGCAAATTTCACCATCATGTGCCACCGGCTATTTTTAACTTCAGTGATGACACTTGATAGTTAATACGGTTAACTATAATTCATTCAAATTAAATTTAATACTTTAGTTTTTTTTTAGATTTAAGTTGCATATATCTACCAATAGATTGTCTACAGAGTCATTTATAGCCGACCCTGCAATATATGAAAGTACTGATTAAAATTTTTATATTGCTTTTGCTTGGTAATACATTTATTGTGATTTATAAAGGTCATATACATAGCCATACCTATTATTGTTAATTTTGCTTGGGAATATTGTGTGGTTCGAGGAAATGGCTGCAGATGACTGGTACAACTGCAGCACATTACAGTGACGTGCCACTTTATAAAGATTGCACAACATGAAGGCTGTCAGTCTTCTGTTACCTCAGCTTGATCGAAATTTAAGTTTTGAATTTAACCATTTGGTGTAACCGTGGAAATAAGACGAGTTTATTGACATTGCTTTTGCAGGTTGATTTAAGTTGGCACCCCAGAGGTTGGTATTATCACCAGAAACCTATATGGCATTGCTTTGTATCTTTTCTATTTTTGTTGATTTGTAGTATTTTCTTATTTGATATTAATGATATGAATAAACTTTTATTCAAATATTTACTACTTGAAAACCCAAAATATATTAGTAGAACATGTGAGGCCATTTGTGCACTTTGTTATAAAAATTTCATTTGTATTTTTCTTTTGGTATATACTTCCATGGTAGCCAAGACTGGAGGTGTTTAAGATAACATTTTTTAACAAATTATTATTTATTTAGAGTTTTATATCAGCCACCTGGCCAGCCTCTGTGTTGGTGCCTGAAGTCGGAGCTGATCATGCTTGGCCTGGTGGCTCACAGGCTTGTTGGAATCTTCGGGGAGAGCGACGTTTGTTGGGTTTGGTGGTTCATGTTAAATCTCAGATCCTGACACCCAAAGCTTCAGAAATGAGACAGTAGAGCGATTGTCAAACCATTCGTTACCAGCTGCTTTGAGGGGACATCGAGATCGCATATCATTGCAAGCTCATAAATTACAGGCTTGATGAATTTGATACCACATCAGCTCATATATGGTGTTCATATCAGCCATAAATATATGTCATCATAACAAATTAAAACAGCAAACTTATACTCATATACAAAGAATACCATATCAGCTTAAAAATTTACAAATTTATATGCCTGCAATGAACAGTCAGCTCACAATTGAATATATCACCCTGAGATACGAATGCTCGTCTGACACGCCGATCACATATGAAATTTTGGCCATATATGATAAGAAAATACACTTCTGCATAAGAAAGAAGGACAGTAATACGCATGCACCCACATTACCTGCAAATCCTTCACACCAACTATTCAACAATACAGACACACTACACTTACATTTTCTTCAAATTAGCCTCACATTGGGAGACACTGAAATGAAATAGTCTGAGATTGTTTTCCAACAAGCACAGAGATAATTCACGCATTGCCCTCTCTTCGGAGTGTGTCGCCTCACTTCAAGATAACTCTCGCTTTAATCGTGTCAGACACAATGAGTGAGCACAAGAAATGACGGAATGATTGAGTTCACTCGTGACAGCAGTTGTTAAGTTGACGAGCCGCAACGGCACATTTGTCGTGGGCAGCAACTGTCTGGGAGACTCATGACGGCTCAGCCGCAAAGCACTGGCTGTGAAAAATAAAACGCTTTGTACTGGCTCCCATGCCTGGTCAGTTTACAGGGTATGGGAGTCTGATCGCCAGGTGAACTGTAACAATGTTTCCATAATACTGATACAACATTCACAAAAAAATAAACATTTTTAGAATGAGCTCCATATGATTTGCAAAAACATTTCACTGTGTTCACACAAGAAGCTATATACTTGATTTTACTATATTGCTTAATTTTATAGATTTTCATCTTACAGCTTTTGATTTTGTTACCTTGCTATTTTATTCACATATAACAGGTGGGTTTATAGTTGTTACCTGAGTATCTGTTCTCAGCTGAGCAGATTACTAGCTTGAGAGGTTAAGGCAGTCTCAATCAGGTTTCATAGTTGTTTTTGGTAAGGATGGCTTGAATGTGTTTGATGAGTTTCACGTAGTGTTTTGGTGTTGAATGGAATTAGCAGCTCAGGAGTCTCACTCCAGTTTTTTGGAGTCTCAAACAATATTGGAAGTCACCTCACAGGGAAGGCTCACCGAATCAGGCTCAGGAGCGTGCCTGAATGGACAGGTGGGGCGGATGAACTGGTTGCGTGGAAAGCCTGATGGTGCTTGGAAAGGAATAACTGATAAAGCTCCTTTAGCGATGACAGCTCAGGTAAAAGATTGCTCAGAATGGCAGATTTGGGAAGGCTGGCGAAAATAATCAGATTTGACAGGAAGCGAATGTGGCAACAGATTTAAGAGGAAGGTCAGACGGAACAGTGTTCCTTAAGAAATGTGCCATGGACGGGAATTGCTTAGTTGAATGGGTCAACGAATCGATTGAAGGGAATGTTTTGATAGAAAAGTGCTTTTTGTTGCTTGTGTAAGACTTCAAAGGAAGATCAGTATGGAATGTCGCTTGGTAGAGATTGTTTGAGGGAACTGATTTTGGGAGCGAGCGTCTGAATGGTGAATCGCATGCCTGAAAGAAGAAGCTTGGATCAAACATATTTTAAAAAGGAAGCTGTCTGAAGGAACAGGTTTTAGTTGTGGTGGGCGCCCGGGATGGACCTGCTTCTGACTAATACTTACTACAAAAACATTGAAAGATGTAAATTGCAACAGCAATATTAAAACAGTTTTTTGCATTATGGGCCATATAAAATGCAAAATACTAGTATAACTGCACACATATGCTATTTACATTAAGTGAATTTAATGGCCGACCTCTCGATTTGTCCAAAGCGTTGGTATTGCTAAAACATTACCGGTAAATACATTAAAGAGTAAAGGAATTCAACATCAAAGCAATGTCAATGATAAAATGTGCGTTGTCAACATGTATACAACTTGCTTAGATTCTAAAATTAAGAGATTGCTAATATTTAGCTCGTTAAATGAGACAAAAGAGTTTGAGTATTGAATACTTTATAATTTGCCTTGAATAGCTGGCGAGCACTCACCACAGAAATGTGATAACAGATTCGCTAGGGATTTACAGTGACACACCGTGACTCATCATCACCATGGCCTCACTATCTTCTGAGCACCCATGCTTCAACCAGTGCCCCAGCCTACAGATTTATCATATACTCTTCACAAGGGTGCTGCTAGTCGGCTTGAACTGATCTCCACTAATATGGTAACCCAAACTGTTCATAAATGTCTTGAAAATTACTATCCATTTTCAACATGCCAACATGCAATAAAATTATTTGTAATAAGGTTAAGAATATACATTTACTTGATGATAAAAAAATAGTTGTTGATAATAAGTTTATCGGTTTATTCATAATGGCTTCCAAACAATTGTAACATACAGAAGAGCTTCTGATTTATTACCATGCAGCAGCACAAATAAATAGTACCTTCCACTGAGCTTCCAAATCATACTACCAAATAGGAGCGCTGATTATGCAATTTTTAAAATGGAGAAGGAGTACAGTTCATCACAGCTGGAAAGTCCCTGGGGCCGTGACAGTAACAAGTTGGCATTGTGGGGCTTGATGGAATTGTCATCTCTATTTTCCATTCGGGCTTACACTGCGGTTTCAGAGCACAGACCCATTAGCAGCAGTTGATGTGGTTCGGCCGACACGGCAGCAACACAGCCACTTGAATGGCTTCCGATGCACCAGCTTTCAGTTATCGCTCTTGCCTCCTTTTCAGATCAGGCCGGGGGAGTCATGCACACTTTCCTGTAGGTCTGCAACGAGATACATCAATAAAATATTTGTGCAAAAACGTTCCGCATTTTTCGATATTGTAAAGATTTTCCTACTGCATGTAGGAACAGCGAACATTTGCGCGACTTGTGCCGACAGATCGACCGTCAGAAAGGGGATTTGGTCTCCGAACAATTACCGAAGTCTGTCAACGGCACGCTAACCAATTGGTCAGGCTGCTTCCTACTGAAGAGAGATATAAGAGCTTGTACCTCTCAGGGAGCATATAGCTTTAATGAAGGGTAGTTAACAATTCACAAAACTGACAAGATGGGAAGAGGCCGATAGTTTGCCATATGCAATTGTCTTTGCATTAACAAGGTTGCAACTTCGTCTGGCTCGGGCCTGATAGCAGATGTTGTCATCGTGATATTTATTACAGGCTCAGTTTTACCACTGTATCTCTGTCATCAGCCTAACAGCAGATAACAAGTTTGCGTGAGTAATGAGACCACATGAACAGCATTGCTGTCGCAGGTCGAAACATTATACTAGACAGGGATTATGCCATGACTGAGTTGCATCAGCATGTGCCGAGCAGTTCACTTCTGTGAGGTGATTTGATTTTCTGCTGAAACTTCTATTAAAGCAAAGAAGAGCTGGGTGACAGATAGGTGCAGCTGTTTTTCTTCTTTCTTCTATTGAGCAAACTGATTCTGCCCAGCTGCAGTGACATTGTGGTGGTCATCAGTGATATTGAAGTCTGCCGAGAATGGGCCCTGTATACTGATTTGGGCTGCTCTTTTGAAACAATCTGGAGGAACTGTGGTTTTCAGAATCTAGATATTTAGCAATCTTCATTTTTTAGGAGTTCAGCATATATCAATTATTATTTATGTAATGTGTTAAGATGAAGCTTTTACACATCTTTTCTATTGAATACATAAATGAGACGTTACAATATACAAAATGAGTAAGAATGAAAAAGAGTATGGAATCTGCCAGAATGGCGTTGCATGGCGAAGAGAATGAAGATTTATGCATAGTTTCAGGGGAATGCTGTTGTTGTAAGTGATATCTCATACATGTCATATCATAGAGTGTAACTTGCCTAATTCTGTAATTCAACTTACGGCCGCTGAATCTACAACTGCCTGCCATTTTTTTTTATAAAATTATCAGTCAGGCCGCCCGGCCATTTGCACAATAAAATCTGCAGAAAGCCAGATACTGCACAGCTTTATCACCAAAAGTCAATTTTATATACTGTTGGTTTCCCGCTTGGTTTGTATCAGTGTTATTATAAGAACTAAATCCCTGTGGAGTTTAGCGGAGGAGACAGCAATGTTGCAGAAAATTTAATATGCTCTCATGGCAGCAACTGGCTGCTGTATTTGGAATTGCTTAGTTGGAGGCAGTGGCACAGGAGGTGTAATGTAAAGAGCTTGTGGCAATTTGGGTAATGCTGGGAGTCATATATAATCAAAGAATGATGCAAATGAGCACCAAAATGACCATATAAAGTGCTTATATGGAGCTAATATTGTCAATATCACAGCTAAAGAACATATATATATGTCTCTTTAACAATGTGAGCTTATGCTCTATCATATATATATTGTTGAATAACAATGAGACACGTCGTTAGTTGTGATTGAAGTATTCGCAATAATAATACACAGTGGTCGAAATTCAAATTTTTTTGGGTTCATTTTGTTTCCGGTTGACATCAGACCAGCTTATTGAGACAGTTAGCAATGAGACATTTCTGTGGGGTCATGAGTTCGTGCCATGAAAGCTTGAGAATCAGAGAATTTGCCTCATAATTACGCTATTAGTGCGAGAATTCTTTTAAACAGGCGATATTTTCAATTTGCTTATTGCTGTCGCGTAGTTATCACCTATTATTTATTGTTTTCAACAGCAAGTCGATTTTTATATCGATTTTAAAACAATAAATAATAGGTGATTGAAATACGCGATTGGCAATAATAAATTGAAAAATATCATACTATTTAAAAGAATTCTCACTTTAATAGCATGAATTATGAGGCAAATTCTCTGATTCTAAAACTTCATAACTTTCATTTCCTTTTATTGCAAATTAATCTCTAAAGATCTGCTTTGTCTCAATAGAAACAGTGCGATTAATTATTGGGATAAAATGAAATTAAAAAATTTGATTATAATTATAATATTATTTATTATTTACATATAACATTACTAAATAACATTGTCTCATTGTTATTCAACAATATATATATATATAGATATATATGTTAAAGAACATATATAATGTTAAACAATGATATTGAACTCTTATAAGCTCAGAAACAACTCTTATATAAATCTACTTAATGTAAACTTATAATAAACTATTACATATTATATTGTTTCGAATTCAGAGTTTTTGAGTTAAATAATTTGCATCTAGATTAACAGTTATGTAGCAGATACAGCATTACCCAGATTGAATTACAGAGGTCCTTTTTGCATTGCACCTATATTTTTCTACTCCAACCTGGAAGCAAACAATTCTAAATACAGCATCTGTAGTTAACACCACTTTTTCCATGAGCATAACAAAATTATTTTCTGCCACATAATTTTGCGCAATCTCCTCCATAAATACAGGGGATTTCGTTTCTGATAAATAACATTGATACAAACCAAAAGCATTAACAGTTATATAAAATTATTTTTTTTGGTTGATATAAAATGTCTAATTATCTAAACTTTCTAGATTTTTTTATTTTTAAATGGCATTTTGATTTAAAAATAATTTGCCACTAAAAAAAAAAAAAATATGTAGATAAAAGATAAGTTGTAGATTCAGCACGCAAGTTGAATTACAAGGATTAGGTAAATTACACTCACAATTTCCTGACATAACTTTGAATAGACATCGCCAGGGACGTGACGTGTATAGGATGACATCTCACCCCCCAACAACAGGCATTCCCAGCAAGCGAACTTATCATGCAATCTTCGACATAGACGCAAAAGACTTCTCTTTCTCGTTCGAAAAATACAACATACCATTCTCTATAATGGTATGCTGGATTCCATACTCTTACTCATTCTTACTTTTTTTATATACACTGTATATTGTAACGTTCTCGGCCTATGCTAGACCTACAACAGCTTCAAGAAGATGGCCATTTTTAGGTTCATGGACGCATTTTAACTTTTATTTACAATATAATTGTATATAAATATGCAGAACTCTATTTACAAAAAAATGAAAATTATAAATATAATCTAGACTCACAAATGCAGTTCACTCCAAGATTGAAGATTTTCAAAGTTCGACAAATCGAGTATACGACAAATCTAGAGCGCCCGATCTTCGGCGGACTTAAATTATCCCACTGAGTGATACACGAAACCACAATGAGCTCACTTTTAAACAGGCGGAATCTCCAGTTTGCTCAATCACTTTCAGAGAAAGAGAAGAACAACACTTACTGTCGATTTGTCGCAGAAATCTCTTCTTTTGCTTCTCCAAAAACCTCCTTTAAGAAAATCTGTCAGCTTCCCTCACAGGAGGGACACTTCCTCAGCCTATGCTTTTATTATCCATCATGATGCAATAACTCATGACGTAGTCCATATCCCAGATATAATTGTTTCGACCTGAGAAGGTCGAACAGACAATCGCTAATTTCATGAGATCTCATTATTCATGACACTGATTATCTGCTGTTAGATTTGAGGACAAGTTGTACTTCCGAGTTAATTGCATGTAATATAAATATCCACGATATTGCTTATCTGCTATCAGATTTGAGTGACAAGTTGTACTTGTTAGTACAAAAGACTAATTGCATGTAATATAAATATCCACGATATTGCTTATCTGCTGTCAGTTTTGAGTGATAGGTTGTTAATATGCACTTGTTAAAGTATATATATTCCTTTCCCTGGGAACAGAAATACTATATCTCTTCAAGTAGGAGCGGCCTGATAGCCAATTGGTTAGCGTTATGGTCGTTGGTGCCACAAGCTTCAGATTCGAATTCTGGAGGTGGCATGGGTTGTTTGTTGGCGGTTCAGAATCCCCAGCCTTAAACTGTTGGTCCTGGTCTAATCAGCCTAAATGTGTGCACAAAATGACCGTAGAGCAACAAACCACACCACACACTTCCAGTAGGAAAATGCTACAATATCGAAAAAATAATAGACGTTTTTGCACAAATATTTTATTGATGTAATATAAATTTTTAGTTCTTCAAAATTCTAGCAGGAGAGAGAACAATGGCGAAATTTGTGTACGGTCCCCCCGACTTGTGATCTGAGAAAATTTAAAAAGAAGAGCGATGGCTGCAAATCTGAAAGCTCAAGAAAGGATACTTTTAATCCGGGAAGCATCAAGTGTATGATTTAGCACCATTAGTCGGCCGAACATCTCAACCTCGCTGCCCCTAATGGAGTCGCGAATTATGCAAATTACACTATGAATGTAAGCGGATTGAGATTTTTCTCGGCGCGAGAGAGAAATAGAGATGAGCTTTCAATTCCATCAAGCCCCAACTAGTATAACTTGTTACTGAATCACATTTGGGTTTTTCCGAATGTGATGAGATAATACTCCCACTCTCCATTTTAAAATTTATAATCAGAACGCGCTACGTAATTTGGTGAAAAGTATGATTTGAATCAATTATGGGAAGTGCCTATTTATTTTGTGCTGCTTTGATTCTTTTTTAATTATGGTAATAAAAATCAGAAATATTTCTGTATATTTAATTATTTGGAATGCATTGTGAATCGTGGTTATAATTGAATAAACAATATCAATGCTTTATTTTTTTATGGTAAAGAATTAAATGTATATTCTTAGCCTTTAATTTTACGAATAAAATTTTATTGGCATGTTGTATATGTTTGCAACATGTTGAAATGGATAAATGGAGAAGTAAATTTTCAAAAGACTGATTTATGGACAGTTTTGGGTTTTCATATTAGTGGGATCCGAGTTCAAAAGCCGACTAGCGAAAGGCAACCTTATATTTCCCTTGTCTCTGTTGAAGAGGGCTATGATAAATCTGTAAACAAGAATATTCTTCTTTTGGTTAGAGGAAAGCATATGAATTCCTCAAGAGATAATTGAAACCGTAGTGATAAATGAGAGTCTAGTCTTAGGGGTGTATCAAATCCTCAAGTTATATCATGTCATCCCTAAGTAAAGCTGAATCTGTTATACATCTACCTTTCTAGTGGTGAATGCTTTCAGGTCAAAATTACCAGCATTCAAAAAGACAAATTATAAGAAAAGTATTCAAATTTTCGAAATATTAACGTATTTATAAATAAGAATAAATATTGTAATATATTAATTTTAAATCTAAGCAGTTGTATACATATTGTTTCTTATACATTTTATCATTGACATTCTTTGATGTTGAATTCAACTACTCATAATAATATTCCCCGAGATGTATGCAAAATGGGTACCTTTAATATAGCCTTTGTAGATATCAGAGGTCAGCCGTTTAAGTTCACTTAATCTTCACTTTATATGTAATGCAATTATACAAATATTTGCAATTTTATAAATATTTTTTCAATATCTAAAAATATTTTTAATATTTAACATTTTTTTTGAACATCTTCAAATGTTTTTGCAATAGTAAAATTATTAGTCAAACAGGTTCCATCCAGACATTACCTGTCAAAAACCTAATTCCATCCATAGCTTTTCTTCCTAAAACCTGTTTCCTTCCAGACCTTCCCTTTTTAAAAATATGTTTCCAGTCAAAACTTCTTCTTTCAGACATCTGATTCTATTCAGACCTTTCCTTCCCAAAATCAAGTTCCATTCAAACAATCCCTACCAAAAGCATTATTCCATACTGATCTTCCTTAAACGAGTCTTACACAAATATTTCTTTCCAAAACCTTTTCTATCAAAACATTCCCTTCAATCAGGTTCGTTCCATCCAGACATTGCATTCCAATAACTTAATTCCATCCATAGCTTTTCTTCTTCTTGAACCTTGTTCCGTCCTGACCTTCCTTTCTTAAAATCTGTTGCCATTCAAAACTTCCCTGTCAAAAATCTGATTATTTTCATATCTTTCCTTCCCAAAATCTACTTTCATTCTGACAATCTTTACCTGAAACCCTATTCCCTTCTCATCCTTCTAAAAGGGCTTTATCCAGTTATTTCCTTTCCAAAACTTTTTTTCCATCCAGACTTTCCCTTTAACCAGGTTCCATCCAAACATTACCTGTCAAAATCCTGATTCCATTCAGAACTTTTCTTCCTAAAACCTGATTCAGTCCAGACCTTCCCTTCTTGAAATTTATTTCCAATGTTGATTTGAAAAACTTCATTTCCAAAAACCTGATGCTATTCAGACCTTTCCTTCCTGAAATATAATTCCATTCAAACCATCCTTACCGAAAACCTTATTACATTCAAAACCATCCTTACCAAAAACCTTATTCCATTCAAACCATCCTTACCAAAAACCTTATTCCATTCAAACCTTCTCTTTAAACCTGATTCCACTCGGACCTTGAGACCCAGATTTTAAACATTGCCCTATCTCAAGCTTGCCCTATCCCTTTATTCTCAAGCTTGGATGTAACTTAAGAGAACAGATATTTTTCCAGATACTAACCATATTTATATTACCTGTTGCTATGTGAAATAAAATAGCAAAAAGGAATTGTAAAATCAAAAGCTGTAGAATGAAAATCTATAGGAATTGAAAAGCGAAAAAAGCTATAGGAATTGCAAAATCAAAAGAAATTCCTACTACATATACTTCTTAATGTGGAACACAATTAAATATTTTTCAAATCTGTATGAATGTTTCATTCTAAAATGTAATTTTATTTTTATGGAATATTTGTATCAATTATTTATAAAACATTGTTACGAATTCCTTACAAAGGCATCAGACCATACCTTATATACCAAAGAAACCTTAAACTGACCAGACGTAAAAGCAATGGGAGGAAAAACAATCCCAACGACCCACCAAAAGCGTTTTATTTTTCCCCAGTAAAGACAAAAGACGACATCAGCTTTTAAGAAGCAGACCCGTCATGAGTCCCGGAAATGACTGGATTGCTGCCCACATTAAATGTGCCATTTACTGTAACGACTCGTCAACTTAACAACTGCAATCACGGGGGTTATTTGAACTTCAATCATTCCGTCATTTCCGCGTACGCTCACTCATTTCGCTCAATCACCGACGATTAAAAGAGCGAGAGCGTTATCTCGACTCCCACATTCCGAAAAGGGGGTGGGGGTGGCCTCCGAAAAGAAGGGGACTTAATGCGAGCGATGGGGATTATCTCTAATTCTTGTTCGGGAGAGAGCGAATCTCAAGACGAATTTCATTTCGAGTATGCAATTATTGAGGCCCTGGAGTTTTGGAAGGGAAGTGTAAATTGGGTTGATTGATATTTGTTTAATAGTTAATTGTGAAAGAATTGGATTTTGCAGATGATAATGGAACATGCATTGCGTTATTACTGTATCCGTAACTGTTTAACTATACAGAAGTGAAATATTTTATGTATCAATATAGTATCAAAGTTTGTCCATAATTGTTCAGTCAACGTATCAACCAGACCATTGAAGGCACATTCAGTAATATCTCCAGAATTGATTATGAATTCAATTTTGTGAACTGATATGAATTTGTTCATTTACGAACATATAAATTTGTAAATTTTTAAACTGATATGAATTTGTTCTTTTATGAACATATGAATTTATAAATTTTTAAACTGTTTTGAATTTGTTCTTATATGTACTGATATTAGTTTATCAATTTTTGAATTGATATTTGTATATTTGTAAACTGATATGGATTTTTCCATATATGAACTGATGTGAATTTATCAATTCATCAGCTGATATGAATTTATGAATTTTGTGAAGTGATATGCGGTCGATTATGATTGTACACTAATGTCCCCTCTAAGAACCTTAACTGAGCTAACGGAATGGTTTGATTTGTCGCTCTACGGTCATTTTGTGCAAAACTTTAGACTAATTAGATCAGACCTGAAGTTTAACGCGGATTCCGAACCACTAACAAACGTCCATGCCACTGCCAGGATTCTAACCATAAGCCTGTGGTACCAAAGGCCAGAGCGCTAGTCAATTGACCTTCAGGCCATCTAACAGAATGTAGTTTCCTGCTTTAGTCTTCATTTGATAAAATAAATAAATAAATAATTTGTTAAAAATGTTATCTTAAACACCTCCAGAATATTATTACCATAGGAATATACCAAAGCCTACCAAATGGAAGTTACTGTAATAAAGTTTTCATTAATCATGGATCTGCAGGATGATGATTACACCCTTTCAAATGGTAAGAATATTTGAATAAAAGTTTAATTCATATCGTATATATTAAATAAAATATACTACAAAGTGTAAAAATAGAAAAAGTACAAAGCAATCTGTATAGGTTTCTACAGTGATATGCCAGTAACACATCTGATTTAACTAAATTAGCCTGCAAAAGAAAACTAATCTTTAATATCTAATAAACTAATCTTATTTTTACAGTTTACACCAAATAGTTTAAAATTCAAAACTTAAATTTCAATCAAAATAGAGGTAACAAGGAGAAGACTGACAGTACCTCATGTTATTGCAATCTTTATAAAAGTGTACATACTTCGTAATGTCAATGCTACTACTAGTTTATTACCAATCATCACAAAAAGCCATTTCCTCAATTTTTTTCACAAATAATTGCATGAAAATTAATAATAATAATAAATTGTAATATATTATATGACCTTTATAAAAATCCTTTTAATAAATTGTATTATATTATCTATTCCAAGTAAGTAATATAAAAAAAAAATTTTAAGTCAATTCCTCCTTTTTTTTACACTATATTGCAGAAAGTCCTTTATAAATGATTTTCTGGAGCCATCTATTGGTAGATATATGCAACTTAAATCTAAAAAAAAAAAAAAAAAAACTAAAATTATTTAAATTTAATTTAATGAATGAATTAATAGTTGAAAAAAAAAACTGTATTAACATCATGTCATCCACTACAAGTTAAAAAATGTATTTGTACTTGAGTGGATGAATAAAAAGCATTTTATGAACGATTGAAAATTTGCACAAGATATATATAGGGAGAGTGTGAGCTAATAGAAGGAATTGAAAAAATAATATAATTGAAAACCTGCCTTTTTTATTTGAAAACAATTTATGCAAAATTCAAGTCTAACATTATACATAAGACATTATAAGATATAAATGCTATAACACAATATTTCTGCAACAGTAATCAAGAATTTTGGAAAACCCGCCAATAACATGGCTTTTCTGAAAGTTTAATAACTAAGAACATTCCTAAGCAATAGAGAATCTGATGATGTCCAATAAGAACCCTTAAAAATAACCACCATTTTATCTAATATTTTTAATTCTCATTTATAAAATGTATCTCTGGATTTTAATATCATTTAAAAGTGATCCACTAATCAAAGGAAAGATATTAATTCATAAAAATATTACGTTACAATATGTAACATTTTGATCAATTACTGACTTAGTACTGAAACTTTTTTTTTTCTAATTCAGTTAGCAATATAGACCGCGATCTTTTATGCCATAAGGACTGCACCGACGTTACTCACTTTGCACTACCCAGGGTGAGTGTAACTTGAAGATAAGCCACGGACGTGGAGTAACAATGCCCCGCAACGCTCATCAATCCTATTAGACCGGTACCTACGGTTTATAAAGGGGATTCCGAACCCCTACAAACATCCATGGCACCACCGGGATTCGAACCCGATACCTGTGGTACCGAATACCACAGCGCTCACTCGGCCATCAGGCCCCTGAGCACTGAAACAAAAATGATACTTTTTTACATTTGCACCCTCAACCTACTTTGCAGTTTATTTCCTTCTTTATATAACATGATTTAGCACAGGAGTGGCCAACGCGCGGTCCACCTTAAATATTTTTCCGACCCGTGAGCTTTATCACACTTTTACAAAGTATATTTATTTTATAAAGGCTAAAGTAGTGAAAACCAATGCATTAAAAATACATTATGTGTGCATACATATACTCAAAAATTAACTGTCGAAATTATAAGTAAAAATTAACTTTGATTTTAAAATAATATTCTTGCGAATTTCTGTTTTACAGATATTGCCTGTTTTATTTATGAGTTTAGAGTTATGAGTTCGCAGAATATTTAAATTACATTCTGCGAACTCATGATGCGCGCCTCTTGGAACATCTAATATAACAGGTTCTATGTTTCACTTTAAGTGACACCAGTGACCATCCCTACATACCCACAGTTGATTGTGGAAAGCAGAGCAAAACAGACCCTTAGCTGAAGTTGTTAGCGCTTTTTGGTTCAACTTACACCTGCGAATCATCATTTTTTCCTAAAATGTAATTTATCAAACACAAGACAAACTCAAACATAACGGACGCTAACCTGCAACACCCATTACGATGTGCAAATACCCAAATGGAAATCGATTGGCAAAAGTGAAAGAGTGGAGAAACAAATATCGCACAAGTGAAATAAATAATTTTTAATGATTGCATTTTATTTATTTCGTTCATATTTATTTTTTTTATCTTCCATTTTTAGTGTTATATACACTCAAGAGTCAGAACATTATGACCACCCCTACATTTTGCAATGAACTCGCCTGAATGACGTGGAAGGCACGTGATCAGATGGAAGGGCTATTTAACTGCTGCTGGAGAGTCTGAAGAATCATTCTTTCACTTACTTCTGTGTGTGATGGGAAAGGCTGCGGATCTAAGCGACCTTGAAAGATTGTAATGGCTCGAAGGCTCAGAACAAGTATTTCCGAAACTACACGACTCGTGGGTTGTTCGCGATCTATAGTTGTTAGTACTTATGTAAAGTGGATGAATGACGGTGAAACCAGCAGCAGACGACATGGTGTTGGACGTCCACACGTTATCAAAGATAAAGGCCGTCGGAGACTGTCTCGCATGGTGAAGCAAAACCGGTGCCAGACAGTGGCTCAGCTGAAAGCCCAATACAATGCAGGGCCAAGTAGAATAGCATCTGAGCACACTGTTGGATATGGGGCTACGCAGAAAATGTCCCACTCGTGTGCCTTTGCTGACCAAGCGTCATCGCCAACTGCGCCTGCGCTGGGCCAGGGAACATCGTGACTAGTCCATGGAATCAGTGGGAGAGAGTTGCCTGGTCAGATGAATCACGGTTTATCATTCATCACGCCGATGGCCGTGTCAGGATACGCCGTCTTCCAGACGAACAGTTGCTTCCTCAATGTACAGTAGGTCATACACAGGCTGGTGGTGGCGGTAGTATTTGGGGGACGTCCTCTTGGGCGTCTCTGGGAACCCGTGGTTGTGGTAGAGCAGACCATGAATGCTACAGGGTATCTGAACATCATTGCGGACCAGTTGCACCCTCACATGGCCTCTGTTTTTTCAGCTGGAAATGGAATGCTCCAACAGGACAACGCCCCTTGTCACATGGCTAAAATTGTGTTGGGGTGGTCCAGGAACATGATGCTGAATTCCAGTTAATGTCCTGGCCGCCTAACTCACCAGATCACAATCCGATGGAACACATTTGGGATGTCCTGGGATGGCAGCTCAGAGTTCAAAGACCACCACCTCGCAATATCTCGGATTTGCGTGACCGTTGCTTAAACATCTGGTACACCTGTCTCCGACCATCTACCAAGGACATGTGGCATCCATGCCAAGGCGGGTTGAAGCTGTGTTGCTTGCCATAGGTGGGTCAACTCGTTATTGGCAGGTGGTCATAATGTTTTGGCTCTTGAGTGTATTTCTTTACAATGTGCGTTTAGTATCATTTATATTATCTATGTTTACATGTAAGAATAATAATAAACACAAAAATAATAACTCATTATGTTTCACTTTTAACTCCAAAAATTGTCTTTAGTGGGTCTCAATGTAATATAGAAATATAAAATATTGTATATGCTGCTCGTGGAGTTATGATGCATTTCCAAAATTTCCCGCAAGTTCATTTGAGTTGGCCACCCTGATTTAGCATAGCTTGACATGGTTAAGGAACTCTGGGACAGATTATACACATGGAAACCTTACCACGATCAATCATGCACTCAAAAGAGTGTTCTACACATAACTCAACAAAATCAATTTTGCTATTCATAATATTTTCCCTTTGAGATTAAAAAAATGAATATCAGATTTTAAAAAATAAACGCACTGTACAAAAAAATATTGCAACAATTCTCTTCTTATTAATTATAATAAGGTTTCATTTATTACATTTTTTGTACTTTCTGTGCTCATGCAAAAACAGAATGTGTAACTAACATTGAAGTTGCAGAAGGCAGGAAGAAAGTCCCATCAGCTGCAAAAGAAGTTTAATGAACCCTGCTGACCGACGGCTGAATGTTTGTAATTAGGGTTCTTGCCCATTGTTTCCAGGAAGCTATTTGTTTCTTTGGAGGATTTTCTTTTCTTGGGTGAATTGTTTCTTCCGGGTTTCCACGATTTCTTTTTCAAATTCAAAGATGCAGAGTTCAAGTCTTTTCTATCTGTCTGGAAAACTTAGTACATTTATCTAAAACACAATAACGGTGATTAAATAGAAGAAAATATTTGAAATACTTTATCAATGGGTTTATTAGAATTTAATAATCCAGCAATTAGAATTTATATTGCATAAATTATTTTATTTGTCAAATAAGGTTTATTTTCATATTATATATTATATTAAATTATTTATTATTAAGAATATATTACACATTACTTTAGAATATTACAGCAGAAATATTTGAATGAAGGAAGAAATAGAGATTCTAAGCTTTTCTATTTGATTCTAGAAATGCATAATTTATCGCCAATTTTATCGCCAATATTTTATTTTCCCTGTAAAACTCGTTTTCTGCTTGAAGATTTTGTTTACTGAGAAAGTTAAAATAAGATATATATTACTAATATTGCCAATAATAATAACAATTTTTAAAAAAAATAACGTATTTTTATGAATAGCATATCGTAATAATTTTTTTTTAAATAGCAAATACAGTAGTAGAAATTAAATATTTAATTATTTTTCACAATAAATAAATATTAATTATTGGCAATATTAATATTATTATATATTATTTTAACTTTCTCAGTAAACAAACTTTTCAAGCAGAGAAACGAGCTTTACAGAGAAAGTGAACATTAGCGAACTCCTTGGCGATAAATTATGCATTTCTAGAATCAAGAAGTAGAAAAGCCTAGAATCCTTATTTCTAAGAACGGTAATGAACTTCCACCTGAACTTTTTAACTCAATTACTTTATTTGTAAAATCAGATTTATTTTCATATTATATATTACATTAAATTATTTATTATAAAGAATACATTACATGTTATTTAAGAATACCACAGCAGAAATATTTATCGTATTCAAGAAACAAGTTTTTTTAGTTAAAAATATTTAAAAAAAAAAAAAAAAAAAACAGCAAAGACAGTAGTAGAAATCAAATATTTAATTAATTTTCACTATAACTAAATATTCAATTAGTTTGCAATATTAGTAATATTATAGTATATCTTATTTTAACTTTCTCAGTAAACAAAGTCTTCAAGCGGAGAAATGAGCTTTACAGAGAAAATAAAACATTGGCGAACTCCTTGGCAATAAAATTGGCGATAAATTATGCATTTCAAGAATCAAGTAGAAAAGCTTAGAAACTCTATTTCTTAGATAGGTGATGAACTTTTCATAAGTCTCATCAAATTTGTGAATAATGTTTGCTATGGCTATAAATAGAAGTTGATGATAAAAGTAATGAATTAGTACTGTAATTGCGAATGATTTATGCTTTTCTAATTTATTATTATAAATATTTAATATTAATTCAGATTATTAACTATTACCTATTGTTATTACAGAGTTGCACAAAATTTTGGCTCGAACATAAGTGATTAAAATATTTATTTAGAAAATTGGTGTTATAAGTCATAAAATAATTACCTGAGTAATAATTACACAAACCATTTTTACTACAAAAATTATCATATGATTTACGATGTAAACAAATAGTAATGCGCTATATGTGTTTGTAAATAAACTCTGGTAAAGAAAAGCATTCATATTGAAAAAACTTTAAAACCAATTTAATGAGATAATATTTGTATGATTCTAAATTATTTAGTTTTTCCTATAATGTCTTAAAAGAAATCAAAATTTTCCAGATATTTAGTTACTAAATATTAAAAATTGTGAGTATATATAAAATTTAATTTAATGTATTCCATGATTAAATCTCCTGATATTACCCTTTTCTAAAATTTATTTTGATTTACAAAATTTTATTCGTATTTCAGCAAACATTAAACAGGCATGATTGATTTTTAGTGATTAAGTTTCAAGCATAAAACAAATAATATAAAAAAAAAAAAAAATTTAAAGTCAATTCCTACTTTTTTTGTCACTCTAATGCAGAAAGACCTTTTATAAATAATTTTCATTCATTTTTTTAAGTTTATCTGGCTCCATCTATTGGTAGATATATGCGACTTAAATCTGAAAAAACTAAATTTAATTACTGAATTAATATTTGAAGAAACTGTATTAACATCCAGTGTCATCCACTAAAAGTTCCAAAAAAATGTATATGAACTCGAGTGGATGAATAAAAAGTATTTTATGAACGATTGAAAATTTGAACAAGATATATATAGGGAGAGTGTGAACTAATAGAAGGAATTGAGATAAATATATATCTACTTTCAATAAAAATAAATGTATTAATAAGCGAATTGAGAAGTGCGTTTGTTTAGCAACTTAAAAAAAAAGGTTGAATTTTATAACTATAGCTTCTGATTGAACTTAAATTACAAATGCAGAAACGTATGTATTAAAAAATAGTATTACACTTGAAAACAATCGATTAGGCAAAATATAGAAATAGTTGTCATAATTTATTCCTTAATAATTCACCTTAATGCTAATAAAATTATTCAAAGTATTTAAACAGCTAATTTTTTTAATATTTAAATATTAAAGTTATAATAAATGCATGTTTAATTTATTTAAAAGTACAATTATTTACCACAACATGTAAAATAAACTTTTTGTATTTCTTAATATAATTATTTATATAGTTATTTAAAATAGTCCTATATAACAATATATACAAATAATAAAAATATAATATATAGATAATAATATATATAGATAGATATATAACAATATATACAATAATATATATATATTCTATATAACAATATAACATATATGATGAATAATAATGTATATTGCATTTATAGTTACAAAATAAACTCTATGGTTTAAGCTTGAGGTTTTTTTTAAAAGGAAACAAAATTTAATGTTTTCAATTTAATCTTTTTAGTAAGCAGTATCCATTAAGCTTATTACAATATGATAATCTAGGCAGTGAGTAATGTTCTTTTTAAGAAATATGTGTTATCCTTTATTACTACATGTAAATTTAAATTTTACTATTTCTTAATATAACTCTTGTTTATCTAGTTGTTTAAAATAATACTCCTGTGCAACAATTTATGGTATGAGAGGAATAATGATATTTGCTGATTTTGTAGTTGCAAAATAAACGCTAGTTTTTAAATATAAATTCTCCTTTACAAGAAAATGTACTTATCGCTTTACTCTAAAAGCTCTTGAAGTAGGTTTTCCAAAATTACCATAAAACAGAGCAGGACAGTACAAGCAGTTTTATTTATAGTAGACTCTTATTTCTTTCTTGTGATGCAACAAATCATCACTGTAATTAATAGCAGCCATTCTTAATGATTCATTAGCTGTGGTTGCCACCATCGCTGCACTTAATTCTCCCACAAAAATGAAAAGGCAAATCATCATTCACTAAATATGTCCCCTCTTTCACCAAACTTATGAACTCCGACTTGGTAAAGGCAAATAAAATATCTCGACATTTCCACTTCTGTGACCACATGTTATTCATACTTAAATATGTCTCTATTTTTGGTGTTGACGCCATTGTCTGTTGGAAGGGACAGTATGTGGGGGAGTTACAACTGTCTCGGGTCAGTTGGCAACAGATCGACGACGTTCCAAGATTTTCTGTTGGACGTCCCTCCTGTTAATGGATGCAGAAAGTGGAACAGCTGATGTCTGTTTAAGGCTTGGCCAGTTTGTCAAAATGTTGATGTTGTTGTTGTTGCTGTTCTTTTGGCACGTGAAGACTTGGCAGCCTTTGTTTGGTGAGAGGTATTGTAGAAAGTGATAAGCTGGTGGCGGATTGGTTTAGAGAGAGCTGTCAACAGATAGAATTGGTTAATAATAGTTTCAACTGGTTGGTTGAATAAATCTTTCTTGAATAATTTCTGAACAGGAGTTTGAAACAAAATTGTAGAAAATTTAATTAATATTATTTTGATTAGAAATTTAAGAATCTCATATTTTTTAAAAATAAGTGAGGCTTTATTTTTTTTATTGTTCTATTTAAATTTCTTAAAGCATTCTTAAAATAATATTATTTTTAATATTTAAAGTACTTTAAACTTTCCATAAGATTCAATAGTATATTTAAAAGCAATAATCTGAGTGATATTTTTATTACTAAACAACAAATAGAATTGGCAGATTGGTTTAGAGAGAGCTGTCAATAGATAAAATTGGTTAATAATAGTTCGACTGGTTGGTTGAATAAATCTTTCTTGGACAATTTCTAAATGGAGTTTGAAACAAAATTCTAGAAAATTAAATTATGTGCAGAAAACTGAATTCATATTACTTAGCTGTATTAATTTAAAATTTAATTGATATTACTTTGGTTAGAAATTTAAGTGTCCCATATTTTTTAAAAATAAATGATACTTTATTTCTAAGTGTTTTATTTATATTTCTTAAAGCATTTTCGCAAATAATAACATTTTTAATGACTAACGTAATTAAAACTTCCCATAAAACTCAATGTATATTTCGAAGCAATAAGATGAGTAATTTAAGTATTATTCACAGATTTCGGGTTCGAATCCCGGTGGTGCCATGGATGTTTGTATTGGTTCGAATCCACTTTAAACCTTGGGTACTGGTCAAATATGACTGTAGAACGTTGGCCATAGGGTTGACAACCCTACCCCTAAAAAGAAAACATGTCCTATCTCGAAATCTGCCGGCAGGCAGCCTACCAGGGCTTCTGCGCCACAGATGATGATGATTAGAAGTTTTATTACTAAACAATAATTGATTATTCGTGACAATTTTTAATTACATCAATTTCTTAAGTGTAATCTCAAATTTTCAACAGTTAATCTTGCAAAATGGTGCAACATGCATTAGTGTCTACTTTCCGATTTAATGCCTAATTAGTATTGATTTTGTTTTATCCTTTGTATAGTCCCCATTTAAAATATCAGTATTAGAAAACATATTCTCTAATTTTCCTGTTTAAATAATAAAGTACATAATTCTTTTCCTTCGATACTGGCATTACAACCTTGTACAGGCTTCAGCAACCAACCCAACAGCTCTCCATCTGCCTTTCTCCAATGCCAATCTCTTCCAGTTAATAATTTTCAGTTGTCTAAGATCCCCTTCGACGCTATCAAACCACCTTCCCTTGGTCTTCCTCTCTTCCTGTTGTTGAATAATCTTTTAATGATATTTCCCTCATCTCTGCGATGTACATGTCCGAGCCAGCGGATTCTTTATGATTTGATGTATCTCACGATGTCTCTATTTTTAATCTGGTGTTGAATTTATTTGTTTGATATTATTTGTATTTGTCCATTACTTGTATTTTATCCATTACTTGTATTTACCCATTACTTGTATTACCAATATCACTTGTATTTTATCCATTGTCGAAAACAATTTCTTTTGTTTTTGTTTATAAATACTAAAAAAAAAAAAAAATTGCATTTTTAATCCTAGTAATAAAAAGCATTCATTATTTTAAAAGATGAGTTTCTTATAATGGTTTAAGTTTTTTACTTAAGGAGATTGGGATTGGTTTGTTGCTCTACTGGTCATTTATTTACACTTTAGACTAATTAAACCGTGACCTACTTTTTAATTAAGAATAAGGATAGTTCAAAATTTAAAAAGATTTTAATTTTTAAAGAATTAAGCCAAATCAATTTCTTATTCAGCGATACCAAAAAAATTATTATTTCTTCTCAAATTTCATTACTTCTATGTATCGCTTGAAGATAAATTTATAACCCTTCACACGAATAACATTTCACACTTCCAATAAACAACATGTAATAAAATTTGAAACTTTAAAAGGAAACATTCATAAAAGCTTTTATCTCGTAAGAAAACTCACATAAATCAAACATTTCCTGAAAGCTTTCGCTTGAGGGAATCAAAATGAAAATTACTTCAAATTTCTTAGCTCACGTAAAAATCATTACTCACTGACTAGCAGCAAAAATTAAATAAAACCCAGCAACAGGAATACACCCCCACCCCCATCTTTTAATGTTGCTATCTCATCCAAAACGCACCCTACTCCTCTTCAAATTCTTTATTTTTAATTATTAAATAATCCTCTGCCTTTTACAGCATGCAGATAAAACCTCCCTCAAAACTTGGGAGGTTCCACATCTTGTATACGTTGCACGTCCTATCACTTCAATTAGTTACCTCTTCTGCCATTGTAGGCATTTATCGCCATTGCTGAAAAAGCAGGCTATTAGCTAGCGAATCCCAAAAAGCAATTAATAAACTCCTATTAAACGTTTCAACCTTTAGAGGGGGTACACATGGCTTCTTCTTTCTTGTTCGTTTCTGTTTTGCTTTTTGATAAAATTCATTGATGAATGGAGCTGAAAACTGCTTCTCCGAAAAGAGGGTCTTCCGTTTTTGACCCTTCTGCCCGGAATGATCGTCAGTCATTTTTGAAAGCTGATATTTAAGTAAAACGACCATTTTCCATCTCCATCCCCTGCTCCACCCCCTCACCCCCGCTACTTCTTCGAGTTCTAATTACTCCTCTAAAGCCTTTTAAAGAAGAGAAACGAAACACGGTTCCCAGTTAATGCTTAAAGATTCCAGTGTTAACTTTTAACTTCAAAACGATATACGGAATTCAATTCGAACTCCCCCCTTGCCTTTTTCCCCTCCCACCCCCACCTCCTCAAAACCGATCTTTTAAATGTGTCCCTCGTTTTAATTTTCTCTCGTTGGCTCTCTGTTAATGTGGAGGAGCACTTAAGTTTTAGAAATCTATGGCGATTGACGAATTAATCATATGCTTCGGAAGAAAGATTAATGCAGTACAGGGTGAAGACGGCGGGGGTGGGGTAGGGGGCGATCGTTTTTAACTTCCTCGCTTTCGTTTTTAAAAAGTTCTCGTAATGTGTTGCGTTGGGGAGTGACGATTAGCTTCGTAGAATGCCGGTGTTTTAACAGCGATATGGAGAAGATTGAGACTAAAGTGGTGTAAGTCATAAAGACTCGAATTTCGTTATAATTATGATTGCCCAAGTACTTGCATGTATTAGGTTTGTATTTTAGAGTGAAACCAGCAAGGGTTTATTAGTTTTTTTATTGAAAACATTTACTGCAGATTTCTTATAATGTTTTTCAAACAGTGAAATTATAGCTAATTATTTGGCAAGATTATTAATGGCACAAAATATCCCTCCAAAATTAAAAAAAAAGTAATATTTTGATTTCAAAAATTGCGAATAAAAAAAATATAATTAAATTAATGAAAGAGTTTTATAATTATTTTTTTCTTCATTTAAAAAACAAAAACAAATTCATAATTAAATCAAATCCATACACAAGCACAAAAAGAATTTATTATTAAATATTAAAGTGGATCTTTTTTGCTAAGCAAATTGATATAGTTTGAACTTTTGAATAGTTTATGTTTTTATAGCATCTCAAAACATTTTAATAATGATAACATTTGATAGAAGGAAATTTTAAAAAGTGACTTAACAATGAAGTTAGCAATGATTTCTATAAGAGCATCATCTCTAAACAGACACATTAAAAGCCTTTATTTGAAACACTTGACAATGCATTTTATTTTTTTTTTTTTTACTTTAAATTTATTTGATTTTTACTGAAAAATTACTTTTCAAAAACACATGAGAAATCTTACAACTATGTGAAATTCAGTTTTAAAATGAGAACTGGAAATATTTGTTTCCTTTTGAAACAAAGTTACATAGAGAAAAAAAAATAGTTAAATTTTGTTGTTTACCATATATTAAATATTTAAATAAAAAATCGAAACTTATATAATCTAATATTAAGCTACGCTTAATAGTAGATTATATTTATCATCAAAAACATTTTTTTAATTTAATAACAAAAGAATTCTTTGTTTGACATAGATATTTTTTATCAAAAATGTATTAATGGATAATGCAGAATATTATTGGAAACAGATCTAATAAGCATACAGCATTTTCTTCTTCATATATTATTTATGAAGAAGTTATATTAATCATTTCTTATCATTTAATGTCTTATGTTATCTTATATATTATTCAAATGTTATCATTTCTTATTTTCTTCTTCCTTCATTATACTTCTCAGCTTTTAATTAATAAATTTATAGCAATATATTTAGAAATGGCATGTGGCATTATGAACACAACCTACGTTGAAATATCATAAATTAAAAATAACTTATTTTCAACAATTTCTTATTAAACATTAATCTTTTCCAAGCAAATTGAATAGTAAAACTGTTTGATCTTTTTAAAACTTGTTTTTGTTTTTATAGCATCGAATAATGTGAAGGATTGTGAAGAATTCATAATAAAGAAACATGAAACATTTTCCCCATCTTACTTAAATTTCCACTTTTCAATCATTCTCTTGAGATTCGTCCTTTAATTCCTTAAGAAACGTGAAATCTCTCGTATTAGCGTGTGCAGCTGATGGAAATGACTCACACCACAAGCGACGGGACAGCTCCGAGATGTGTATTGCAGCAAAGGAGGAATTTAGTGCTTCGGCAGTTCAAAATACACGTGTTTATTGCAGTGAGTCTTGTCATTAATCAGGACCTGGAGTCTGGAATGCCGATTGGGCCCTCTTGTCATTTTTTCTTCCAGTGAACGGCGCTTCGACGTCGCTAATGAGTTCAGAGTCTTTTGACTCACGGAACTGTTTTATCGGCTTTAATCGAATGGAATAAAGACTCACATCACTGTTATTAATTTGGAAACATTCCGAATCGGGTGCTTGTAGGTTCTGAATCATCTTGCAAGGGAAATGAATGAGATTCTTGGCGGATTATTTAAGGCCGGTTCCGTTAATTAGTGTGGATACAACAAAGGGTGAACATTCTGTGGGATTTGCAGTTTTCTTGTAAATGACGTATTGTTAGTTAATGCTAAAAGTTGAACAAGGTATAATTCATGGATTATGCTTGCAACTTTGTTTATTAAATATCTTTGGTCCATTTTTGCAAATATATTTCACTTACTCAATATTTTTTTTTTTATTTTCAATGGCAAATTTATAGGACAACAAATATCATAAGAAAATAAATACAAAGAACCAGATAGAATCAAATGACATCAATTAATCTATCCACTTAAGTCCAGAATTCCAATAACGTTTCCATAGAGGTTTCCATTCTCCAATGAGGAGGCAGTGCAGAACAGGAAGCAAGGTGGGACATATCCATTTGTTTCCATTTTATCCATTCTGGTTTGCATTTTTCTTCAAAATTACGTTTTTTTAGTTAATGGTAGAAGTTAAACAAAGTATGATTCAGGGATTATGCTTGCAAATTTGTTTATTAAATATCTGTGGTCATATTTTACAAATATATTTCACTTATTCAGTATAAATGGGGTATCATTATGATTAAAAAGTATTAACAATCAGTAAAATTTTATTTAATTGTTATTACTAAAAACTCCTTACAACACGTACTTTTTTATTAAACTATATTTTCCCATTACGTGTTTTACTGTATAAGAAAATTCGTTTCAAACATCAACATCAACTAACGGCATCATCAACAACATTTCAAACAACAATTACTTATTTCTTAAACGACTTTCACCATAAAAAAATTAAGAAAAATATAGAATTTTATAGCCTTTAATCGACAAAAAATTATTAAAAAAAATTTTAATGTAACATGACTCTGAATTAATGTGTACATTCTTCTTCAGCGGCGCAACAGCCTCATGGTGGGTCAAGGCCGTCTGCCTACTGGCTGATTCCGAAATATGTGATGTTTTTCTTTTTATGGGTGAGGTTTATCAGCCCTACAACCAGCGCTTTACAATCATTTCAGATTGGGACTGTAACCGGGGCCGGTGTAAAAAAGATTTCGAATCACTACTAACATCAATGTCACTGAGTGCCAGAGCGCTAGTCACTCGACCATCAGGCCACAATGAGTACATTAATAGTTAAATAATTTGTATAATTTATAATAATCAATTGATAAGAAATATAAAAGCATATAATTTACTCAAGCAGCAGAATTCCATAACCACGATTTTAGACCATTTAATATATTATCCTGTTATACAACATACTAGTGATGGCAATATACAAATCTCTCGAACAAAAATAACATGCTGTAATGATCCGTTTCTTCAAATACTACTACAGAACCCTAACAAAAAATGCTTTATGCAATGTGAAGACCTACCCCTTTTAACAATATTACAAAGTTGAGAATGAAACAATATAAATACTTACTATCATCATCTATTTATTCGAAAATAAAGCATTTTCAATTCAGAACTCAGAAAAATAATAGTTATTTTTTTAATTACAATAAACGAAATTTTCATGTAAGCCTGATTTTTCCTCAATTACAGACATATTAATTTTTCCAAAATTGCAGAATAGCAAAATATGAAAATTCAAAAAATCAATAACAGAAAAAATGTGTCCCTATGACTCTAGCACGTCAAAATTACAACGAGGAACTTTTACACAACGTACCAGTACTCTGCAAGATATAGCAAGTTCAACCAAAAAACAACACATAAAAATTGGCTGTCATCATCTGTTTCTCCAGAGGAAAAAAATAACAGAAAAAAAACTGTGGAAGAAAAGAAAGAAAAGCTCATTCATTCCCGGCCCCAACCCACCCCCTCTTTCATACGTACTTATCTCTTTCCTGACTGCCTCCCCACCACAACCGGGGGGCCTGGAGCTGCAGACGGCCTGCAGTGCCCTTCCGGCCCGCAGAAAGGGAAGGGTTGATAGCAGCAATGAGGGCAACATCATTTTTCCTCGCCCCTTTGTGTTTCTTGCTCCAGGGACCACGCAGGAAAAGTGACCCATCAGGGACTATCTGGGGAAAAGTGAGGCGTCAATGGCGTATTGTCACTGAATAAATCCTTGGACTGTTTTGGATTATGCAAATATTTGAATGGTTTAGAGACCAATGGTGAACAGCAGCCACCAAGTAAAATGAAAAAAAGTTATATATATTGAAAGGAATAATATTTATATCATGTGATGCATTCACGATTTGAAGATAGTGGGAAAATTGCAATTAGCTCAAAATTGTGACTGTTTAGCGTATTGTCAGCAAATATTGAATTAATCCTTGAACTGTTTTGGATTATGTAAATATTTGAATGGTTTAGAGTCCAATGGTGAACAGCAGCCACCAAGTAAAATGAAAAAAAGTTATATATATTGAAAGGAATAATATTTATATCATGTGATACATTCACGATATTGAAGATAAGCACAAAATTGCGACTGTTTATATTGTCATAAATATTGAATTAATCAACTGTTTTGATGCAAATATTTGAATGGTTTAGAGTCCAATGGTGAACAGCAGCCACCAAGTAAAATTAAATTGAAGGGAATAATATTTATATCATGTGATACATTCACGATTTGAAGATAATGGGAAAATTGCAATTAGCACAAAATTGTGACTGTTTAGCTATTTTATAACTGTTTTGGATCATGAATGGTTTAGAGTCCAATTGAACAGCAGCCACCAAGTAAAATGAAAAAAAATATTATTGAAGGGAATAATATTTATATCATGTGATACATTCACGATTTGAAGATAGTGGGAAAATTGCAATTAGCACAAAATTGTGACTTTTAGATATTGTCAGCAAATATTGAATTAATCCCTGAACTGTTTTGGATTATGCAAATATTTGAATGGTTTAGAGTCCAAAAACAGAAGTAAAAGAAAAAAAGTATATATAAGGGAATAATATTTATATCATGTGATACAAAAGATAAAAATGCAATAATATATCCAAATTATTCAATGCAATATATTCAAGCTAAAAAAATTTAAAAAAAATTTTACATTGATGCATTCCTGATTTAAATAAGTGTGAAAATTGAAAGGAAGGATATTTATATCATGTGATACATTCATGA
Source organism: Caerostris extrusa (assembly GCA_021605095.1). Lineage (NCBI taxonomy): Eukaryota > Metazoa > Arthropoda > Arachnida > Araneae > Araneidae > Caerostris > Caerostris extrusa. The sequence continues at coordinate 46,303 of BPLR01013009.1, read as the reverse complement.
TTTGAAAATCGAAAAATGAAATTAACACAAAACTGTAACAAAATAAATGTTGATTTGATAAAAACGGAGAAAAGTAACAAAGTAAAGAGAAAAAAACAAAGAATCGCAAAATAAATTATCAAATATTTTCAATAATATATTCAAATTATTCAATAATATATTCAATAAAAATAAAAAAATATATTGCAAATAAATAATAAAATATAACTTAACTAAAATCGAACTTTTAAATAAAAGAGAAAAAAAGATATCAAAATTTTAATTTAAAACAATTTAAAAAAAATTTCAATTTAAAAACTTTAAGAATATGCATAAAATTTTGTGAAAAAAATCTATTTTTAAAATAAATTTAATAACTTATTTTAAAAAGTATAATTTTTAAAAACTATGTATTTTTAAAAAAAAGACTAAAATTATATTTGCATTAAAAGTTGATGTACATACAAGAAAATGAGATATTTGTATTTATAATGAGTGATTGGAATTTTCGTTGAGTGACTGAATGAATTGATGCAAGAGAAAACAAATTTTTAAGAATTTTCCAAGAAATGTTCTTTATTTTAATTTAAAGAATACAAAAGAATTATTTTCTTGTTCTTTCCCTAATAAAATTTACAATAATCAGGCGAACATTCTTATCAGTCAGGTGTAAAACTATATTTATTCTAACATTTAAAATATTCTTATGTCCAGAAAATTTTACCTATTTTCAATAAACGTCTCAGTATTAAGTCTCAGGCTAAATAAAGGTCGGATAATGTTTCGACATAATAATAAAACTTCACAACATTAACTTCACCTTCAAGGACAACAACACATATCTATGTATCGTGTGTTTGTATAAAATAAAATTTATCTAAATAAATTTTGATAAATAAAAATCAAATTTTCTGAAAATTATGAAAAACTATTTATTATAATTTCCTTCAGCAATTAAAAATGAATCTATCATAAATCAACAGAATATGTTTTTACAACAATATTATTATATTTTTACCACAATTTATTAACAATATATGATTTATTAATATTACAATGCTAGAATATATCTTTACTGCTTTTTTGTTGTGCATCTGTAGGTTTCATGTTTCACTTTTGTATACCATGAACAACTCACAGTCGGGTAATAATGCAAGGTCATTGCCCTTATACAAAACTTTTTGAGATAACTTCCTCTTACTTGAGTGCCATATGGGTGAAAACCGTATATCTCTCAACAGCCAGCCTGATTGTTGATGCGAATCAGTCATACAAGTTATAACAATTACAATCTAATCTTCTCATTTCTGAAATCAGTAACTGCAATTGACATCACCAGCTACCTAAACCTGAATTTACTGAATACTCTAGCTGTTCCCATTACATAGAGCCATGAGTCGTGTGTTAGATTATATTTGGCAATACATTAAAAAATTGAATTTAAAACTCCTTTGATATAAATTGTGCAAATTGAAATCTGCTCATTTGTGAAACATACAAAAGAACCGATATGCTTTGAATATATGAAAACTTTCCATTTGTAATTTACCTTTAACTGTCAACTGTCGTACGTGTTACCTACTGTTTTACGTGTTTTGGAAACGGACTTTCATTGTTCGCTAAATTGGTCAGTATCGCAACATAATTAAACATAGATAATCTACACTTTAAAATATTTGTCCTTGAAATTGTGAAAGGGCTTAATGTCCTGAATGTTATCATATTACATGAAGCAGCCCTGATTGAAGTTCGTGGTGAAAAATTAGCTAATTAAGACAAGATCAAAACATATTTTTGAGACATTAAAAACTCTTAACGGCATGAATATGACGCTAAACCAAAACAATCAGCAGGCAGTTAATGTCACATCTTAAAAAAAAACTTGAAACCTTAATGTTACCATTTTACATGAAGCAACCCTGATTGAAATTAATGATGAAAAATTAGCTAATCAAGACAAGATCAAAACATATTTTTGAAACATTAACAAAAACCTTAATGGCGTGAATATGACCCTAAACCAAAACAATCAGCAGACAGCTAATGTCACAACTTACAAAAAAACCTGTGACGTGCCATCCATATCTATACCAGGCACCTCCCCATCCCCATCTATCTTGTGACACGCGACACGTGTTGATATTTGTTCCCCTCTAATAGATCAGCGCAGGATATTTGTCACGAGCATTAGGGGTATCTAACGAGCGGCCGACCGACATCTAGGGGTCGCCGTCATCAGATACTGGAAGACAGAAAGGGTGTTGGGTGAGAAAAGCATCATCAGCACTCCTCTTCCTTTCCTATTACATCCTGAATGAGCTTTTTGTTCTTCGCACATACCATGAGGTCTATGGACGAACTGTGGGGAGATTTAGGATATGGTACATGTTATGTGTTTTCAATGCTGATTTATATCATACTTAGTGATTCATTGTATTCCTTTTTATCTATTGTATTTAATTATTAATTCATTTTTTAACATAAAGGCATTGAATTTCATATATATATATATATATATATATATATTCATTCCATCCAAAATAATTTAATTTTTAATTTTTTTTTTATGATTATTTTTTATTTACCTATTTATTCTGAATAAGGAGGTTTATTTTTGTTCTTCACACATGCCATGAAGTCCATGGACGAACAGTGGGGTAGATTTAGAGATATGGTAAATGTTATATATGTTTTCAATGCTGATTTATATCAGGCTTAACGACTCATTATATTCTTTTTAATCGTTTCTATTCCTTTATATAATGTGTTTAATAATTAATTCAATTGTGTCATAAATTTTATAAATGCATTGAATTTCATATATAAATTAAAACATTCAGTTCCATTCAAAATAATTTAATTTCTTATTTTTTTTTTTTTTACTTATTATTTTTTTTTTTTACTTTTATTCTGAAATGAGGAGATTTCCTTTTTTTCTTCACACATCCCATGAGGTCTATGGACAAACTGTGAGAGTAGATTTAGTGATATGATATATGTTATGTATGTTTTCAATGCTGATTTATATCATGATTAATGATTCATTGTAATCCTTTGAATCATGCCATGAAGTCTATGGACGAACTGTGGGGATAGATTTCTTGATATGGTATATGTTATTATGTTTTCAATGCCGATTTATATGTTATCAGGCAGATTATTAGTTTTTATGTTATGTTCTAATGTATCTCACGAACATCCACTGAAGGGTGATGAGGACAGGGCAGTGTCTTCTGGAGAACTTTAAGTGTTAACTGCCCCCTTATTTGCATCTCCAATGGGAGAAAGTCCAGAAAACTCCTGCCAAGCAACCAGCAGCCTGATTTCAATTGCCTAGAGTTCTGGCCTTTGGTACCACAGGCTACAGGTTCAAAACCTTGCAGTGACATGAATTTTTGTTAGGGCAGTGACATGAATTTTGTTAAACTGTAGATCCCGCTCTAATTAGCCCAGAGTGCGCACAAAATGACCGTGGAGAGATAAACCAAACCAAAACCACCAAGAAACTTGACCACCGATTCTACATGCTTTTACACAAATTGTACACAATCTTCATCGAGTCTTCTCGTTTCTGAAAGCAGTGACTAATAACAATAATTAATCAGCGACTAATAATTAAGGTTTACATCTTATTTTTCATTCACAATGAAAAACAATAATACAAATTTATAATAATACAGTAAATCTTTTTATTTTCGTAAACGAAGTCAAATCTTCATGTTAAATCTGATAATGTGGTATGCTCAATTAAATAAATACATATCCAATGAGAAAAAGGATACAAATTACAGCATTAACACCATTTTAGCCATGAGGATAAACTGTACTGCAATTCTAATATTTTACACGAATTACATAACGAGTTTTATTACACAAAAACATGATGGTAGTAGGAAGGCCACTAAAGAGTCTTAATGGTCTACTCAACCCAATGACCACAACAGTGTGAGTTAAGAGAATACATTTATGGTAATAGCGAAACCCACATTACTTGTGTCATTTGCGATGAGAGTTCGATGTGGTGTGAAATCGCAATGCTCCCCAAGTGAGGTGCAAAAAGAAAGAAAAAAAAAGAAGAAGGGGGCGGATGTGATTGTGTCATCATGAGGCAATGGTACCGGATGTGCGAGTGACCCTAAAAGCCCGCTGGTCGGAATCCGTCATCTTTTTCTTGCGCTCTTAGTGGCCCATTACCGGCATTCCTCTCCGATGGTCACTTCCAAATGACCGCCGCCGTCTTGTTGATTCCACCATTCAAACATTTATCAACATTTATCTTCTCTGCCGGATGATGTCTGGGGTCTTTTGTTTGGAGGATTCAAACAATGATGGATTTTATTGTGTTTATGTGCAAGGTTTGGATTTTTATTTTTCTCTTTCTGCTGATATGTGAAAGCTTGGAATGCCTGTTAACATAACTATTTGTATGCATTTAATATGAAATCTTTATTGTGTTTTGAGAATTAATTGAAAGTTTTTAAATGGATTTAATGGGAATAGATCTCTGTTATGTTTTGAGAAATAATTGAAAGGTCTGAAATCGATTTAATGCGAATAAACCTCTGTTATATTTGGAATAGTAATTAAAGGGTTCTAAAATCTGGGTTCTTTGTCTGGTTCCTAATGTTAGGATTCGAACAATGATGGATTTTATTGTGTTTGTGTGCAAGGTTTGGGGCTTTTCTTTTTTCCTTTCTTCTGATATATGGAAGCTTGAAATGCCTGTTAACATGACTATTAGTAAATATTTAGCATGAAATCTCTATTATGTTTTGAGAATTAATTGAAAGTTTTTAAATCGATTTAGTGTGAATAGATTTCTGTTAGATTTTCAGAATTAATTAAAGGATCTAAAATCGACTTAATGTGAATAAACCTCTGTTATGCTTTGGGAATTAATTGAAAAATTTAAAATCAATTTAATGTGAATAGATATATCATTTCTTATCTCTGTTATGTTTTCAGAATTAATTGAAGAGACTAAAATCGATTTAATGTGAATAGATCTCTGTTATGTTTTCAGAATTAATTGAAGAGACTAAAATCGATTTAGTGTGACTAAATATCTGTTATGCTTGGAGAATTAATTGAAGCGTCTAAAATCAATTTAATGTGAATAAATCTCTATCATAGTTTGAGAATTAATTATCGATATAAATACTTTTCTTTTATTCTCATATTATTTATATATCGACTTTAGACTCTTCGTCTAAAAATCGATTTAAGGGAATGGATCTCTGTTATGCTTTGAGAATTAATTGAAGGGTCTAAAGTCGATTTAATGGGAGTAGATCTCCGTTATCTTTTGAGAATTAATTGGATTAAAATCGATATAAGATGAATAGATCTCTGTTATGTTTTGAAGAATTAATTGAAGGGACTAAAATCGATTTAATGTGAATAAATCTCTGTTATGTTTTAAGAAAATTTTTAATATGAAGGGTCTACCAAATAATTGAGGAATTTAAAATCAGTTTAATGATAATTTAATGATGTATTCAATATAGAGGTATATTAAAATACTTAGTAGTAATAATAATTGTAGATATTTAACCCCTCAGTTTTGTTTTGTTTTTTAATATTTTTCACTCCAGTATTTATTTATTTATTTTGTGAATTTATTTTTCTTTTAAAATAAGAAATAAGCTGATTGAGTGAAGATTTAAACCATTTATTATATGTATATTCAAAGTGACATTCAAGTGTTTATCAACATAAATATTTATTTTTCACTGTATAACGTCTGGGGTTTTGGGGTATTTTAACAATGGTCATTTTTTTATTGCTTCTTAAAATTCAAATAGCTGAATCTGAATAGCATGAATTAGCTTAAGGTTTTTGAAACAAAACCTAATAGTATATATTTTAATGTGAAGGAATAATATATAGTGAATGGGAATTTTATTCATCTCACGTTTTATTCAATGTTTTGCATTGCAAAACATTACTTGCATTTTTATTTTTCTCTGTCTAGAGTTTTAATTTTTTTCTCTATTATGATGTGTGAATAACGATTTTAATCGTTATCTGATGTTAATTTACTGCAAAAAGAAATACATTTTAGCAAATCAAATTTCACTTCAAATAGTACAATTATTTATAAACTTATTTTCAATTTTAATTCTGTGATTAATAGATCAATTTTTCACTGCAAACGTTTATTAGTTTGTAATTAGTTTGAATTTATCTGAAACAAATCAACATTCATTGCAGCTTTTGAATTCATTTACAATTATAAAGACAATGTTTTAGAGAAATGCTTTTTAGGTCTTTTCAGAAAAATAATTTATGTTTTTCAAAATAACAATAAATAAGAATAAAAAAATAAGAATAAATAATAAGAATAATAATAAAATAAATAATAATAATAAAAATAATAATATTTAACAAAATAATAATAAATAGCAAAATAATAATAAATAATAAAATAATAAAAATGATTAATTTTAAATTTATTTATATTTTTGTTAATATTTATACTTTTTACCATCGGATTTATTTTGTTTGAATTATTTTTTATCATTAAAGTCTAATACTTACAAATATTTACACTAATTTCACTCCAATTTTTTTTTAAATGATATTACTTGTAATTTTAATGAAATCATTTTTGAACTGGTTTTGTTTCTAAATTAATTTGTATTTTTCTACTGCTCTAAATTATTTTATTTGCCTTTTAATTTTACTAACTTCTATTATTAAAATAAGATTTTAGGAAAGCATTTTCCTCTCTACATTTGTAGAAAAAAGCAAAAACTATTACTACATATAAAAAATTATAAGTCACTATTTTCAATTGTAAAATTTAGTTTTTTTTTTCTTGTTTAATGGCGTAACAGTTTACTCAAAATAAATTTTATTAAACTTACATTTGCATGTTTCAAACTTTAACATATTGTATTAATTTTTGTAAAAATTCTTATTATATCTAAAAACAATTTATTTTAACTTAATAAACAGATTTAAGCACAACGATTTATTTAAAAATGAAAATACCAACATTTAAATATTATTTTCCTCATTAAAAATTTTAATTTTTTTAAATACTAATTATGCAATCATCAATATAATATGTGTCCCACTAATGTAAGCCGTGTATTCCTTATCAATAAAACATAAGCATAAATTGAAAAAAAAATATGCAGATAACATTCTCTTTAATCAATTTACCAGCAACCCAGATACCATTTTATTTTTATTGCAAAATCTAATTTTAATAAGGAAAGTATTTGCCTCTCTGTATTTATAGCAACAATAAAATAAAAATTAGTATTTTTTATATAAATAATTATTAATAATTATTTTCAATTGTAAAATTGAGTTTTTCTCTTGTTTAAAGGCATAACTGTATACTCAAAATAAGTTTATTAACCTTAAGTATATGTTTGCATGTATGTTTTATGTATGTATGTTTTAAACTTTATCATATTGTATAAATTTTTATAAAATTAAATTTAAAATTATTTATTTTAACTTAATAAACCCTTTTATGCACAAGAAGTTATTTAAAAACGAAAATACCAGCATTTAAACATCTCGCAATTGGTACCACAAGGTTCAGATTTGAATCCTGGAGATGGCATGCATGTTTTTTCATGTTTCGGAATCCACGTTAAACCTCATATGTCCCGTCTAATTAGCCTAAAGTATACAAAAAATGACCGTAGAGCGATAAACCAAATCAAATATTTAAATATTACCTCATTAAAAAATTTTAGGTTTAAATTTAAAATACTAATTATGCAAGCTAATAGTATAATATAATATATGTCACACTAATGTATGCTATGTATTTCAATAAAATAACATTTTCAATAAACAACAATCAAGATATCATCAATAAAACAAAATTTTCCTCATTAAAAACTTATTATTTTTTTGAAAATACTAATTATGCAAGCATCAATTTAATGTATGCCCCCTAAAATAAAGTGTGTTTTTCTTATCAATAAAACATAAGTATAAACTGAAAAAAAAAAACCATGCATATCACATTCTCTTTATCAATTTACCAGAAACCCAGACACCACTTTACTTTTATTGCAAAATCTAATTTTATTTCGATTTCTTTTTTGAATGGCAGAAAATTGAACTCCAAAACAGAAACAATTTTTCAAAGTTAGGAAGCGAAAGAACCAAAAAAAAAGAAGAAGAACAGAAAGAATAAGAGAGAAAACTCCTCTCCTATTTTGAAAGAAGAAGAAAATTCCACGGCTGCTTGAATATAAACAAAGCAGCAAAACGGCCACAATGACGAATAACCATTGCGTTTTTCACAATTCTCCCGCTAACTGCAGATGCAGTGGTTATAAATAACAAACCAGTGGTCCAGTTCTTCGAAGCAGCAGCAGGCTCTTCTTTTAGGTTTAGACTAGAGAGCTAGGAAAGCGTGTGGGTGCATAGCTTGCTTTCCACTCAAAAATGAAATATAAAACAAAGCGGCCAAAAAGAAAGAAAGAATAGCAAAGGGAAGGGGGAGATGAATAGCCAACATGAGTTATGAAGAGAAAGAGATCGAAAACGTTGCTTTTTCACTTTCCTATTCCCTTCCTTGGACCATCTTAAATCTTCTCCTTGTCCAATGAGAAGCTTCGTATTCGGTCACATGTTGAAAGGACCATCATCCATAATTCATAGCACGAAACGTGGACTCAAATTTTGAAGATGAAAGACAATCCATCTTGTGAAGAGAACTATACATTCACTCACGAATATGCCCAATATTTTTATTCATTTTTTATTTTTGCTGCCTTCCACTTTTAAGTTTGAATTCTGATTCTTAAGTTCGATACATTTTTTCGAATACCAGGAGGGAGACGAGCCATCGAAAGTGACGATTGTATTGAAGGACAGAATTTTGTGTCGATGGCAACACCACTTTTAGCTGTCACTTGTTGTTCGGAAATTGGGTGTCAACAGGTTCAGAATGTCTCGGCTTGTCAGATGGTGAAAGTGGTGACGGCTCGAGACGATAATATTATATTGGGTTTGCTGTCAAAACGTATCAGGACAATAAAAGTTTTGGATGTTTCCCCTAAAAAATAAATATTGTCAAAGTTGCCTCTGCATTCTATTGTATCACTGTATTCGTTTTCTTAAGCATTTTCAAACATTTTAAAATGTGTTGTGCTGAAACACCAAAAAATATAGATAAACTTAAATTTTACATATAATTAAATAATATATAAATATACACTGTTTAAATAATAATTGTATTAAGAAATAAATGGAATGTTTATTTTTTGAAATCAGTTGAAAATTACGGTCCTTTTCATAAGACCTCTGTTTTAGTTGTTTGATTGATGAAAATCATAAAATTCCTTCCTTTGTATGAATTTTCGTAGGTAATAATTAGAGGGATCACAAGCCATATAAAAATATTTTTGTTAATAGTCTTAATACATTAATAGTTAGTCATAGTTTACCATTTAATAGTCAGTCTTAATATAATAATAGTAGTCAAAGTTAGTCCTTTAATAGTCTTAGTCTCAATATATTAATAGTTATAGTAGCAGCCATAGGTCATTTAATGGCCTTAGCCTTAATATATTAATAGTTATAATAGTATTCATAATATTAATAGTTAGTCATTTAATACTCATAGTCAGCCATTAGTCTACTAGACTTTCAGCATTCATATACCTTAATAAATTGAATTCTATTATTGAAAAAATAAAATTTAAAAAAAAAAAAGACTTCCAGTTTTAAATTTGAATTTGATTCTTAATTCGATACATTTTTCGAATACCCAGGAAGGGGGAATTCGAAAATAAATATTGTCGAAAATTAAATATTGTCAAAGTTGCCTCTACGTTTTACTGTATCACTGTATTCGTTTTCTTAGCAAGCAGTTTAAAATGTATTGGGCTGAAACACCAAAAATATAGATAAATTTGAATTTTACATATAACTTAAATTATATATATATAGGTACATAGATTGCATTGTTTAAATAATAATTGTGTTAAGAAATGTATGGAATAGTAAGTTTTTAAAATCCGGAGAAGATTGAGATCCTTTTCGTAAGACATCTGTTTTAATTGTCTGATTGATGAAAATCGTAAAATTATTTCCTTTATACGAATTTCCGTAGATAATAATTAGAGAAATCATCAGCCATATAAAAAATATTTTTGTTAATAGTCTTAGTCTAAATATAAAAATAAATAAATATTATCAAAGTTGCCTCTGCGTTCTATTGCATCACTGTATTCCTTGCTTGGCAAGCAGTTTATTGGACTGAAACGCCAAAATTATAGACAAATTTAAATTTTACATATACTTAAATTATATATATATATATATATATATATATATATATATATATATATATACTTAAAAATAAATTTTAAGTCAATTCTACTTTTTTTCTCTATATTGACGAAAGTCCTTTATAAATAATTTTCATTCATTTTAAGTTTATCTGGCGCCATCTATTGGTAGATATATGGAACTTAAATTAAAAAAAATTTTAATTAAATAATTGAATTTAATTACTGAATTAATATTTGAAAAAAACTGTATTAACATCAAGTGTCCTCCACTACAAGTTCAACAAAATATATCTGAACGGGAGGGATGAATAAAAAGTATTTTACTAACGATTGAAAATTTGAACAAGATATATATAGGGAGAGTGTGAGCTAATAGAAGGAATTGATATAAACGGGTTAGTTTTTAAAATCCGGAGAAGATTACGGCAGTTTTTCATAAGACATCTGTTTTAGTTGTTTGATTCATGAAAATCGTAAAATTCCTTCCTTTATATGAATTTTCGTAGGTGATAATTAGAGGGATCATCAACCATATAAAAAAATATTTTTGTTAATAGTCTTAAACTTAATATATTAATAGTTATAATAATCATCATATTTAGTCATTTTATAGTCTTATTCCCTATATATTAATAGTTGCAAATAATAGTCATAATTAATCATTTACTAGTTTTAGTCTTAATATATTAATAATTATAATATTAGTCATAGTTAGTCATTTAATAGTCTTAGACTTAATATTAATAATTATAATAGTAGTCATAGTAAGTCATTAGTCTTTACCAGATTTTCAGCATCCATATACCTTTATGGATTAAATTCCATTGTAAAAAAAAAAAAAATTAGATATATAGAAATATAAATTATTTAAGTCTTAATTTGAATGGGTTTAACTGGCTACTTTATTTTCTTGAAAATATAATACCTAATTCCGTAAATAAAATAAATAACAATGCACAATGAGAATTTATTTTAACTATTTACATATATACATATGTAAATAAAAAAATTTTAGAACTATTTCTAAAGCTAAAGTATTAGGGTCAGCTTATTTATCTGCTAATCACACAAAAAAAATAGTTCTTTACCTTTAACGGGATATAAGTAATAAATATCCAGATATCGCAGAATATTCGGTGAGCATTCCTATATCGGAAAGAAATGTTTAGAAGTGGTATAAACAGTTCAAAGAACGCAGAGAACGAGTTGAAGACGGAGAGTCGTCTGGTCTACCATCAGCCTCAACCAACGAAAGTCCAAAAAATTAAAGATTTGGTGCTTGCAAACCATCCATTTACAATTAGAGACCTTGCTGATGATGTTGGAATTTCAAAAGGATTCCAAATTCCATTTTGGGCTCAAACGTGTCAAATCTGGATTGGTACCGCGATTTGACGCGTGACTGAATGGGCCAGCTCACACTGCATTGATTCTTCGTGACTTTTTCGCCAAAAATGAAACTCATATCGTTCCACAAACACCGTATTCACACCGGGCGACTTCTGCCTATTGCTTGAACTCAAAAGACCACTCCAGAGACATCGTTTTGAGTCGATGAGATTCAACGCGCTTCGAAGGCCTTCCCTGCCGATGACTTTGGCATAAGTGCATTGTTGTCCGGAGGGGATTACATTGAAGGCGATGACATAAATTTAGAAGAATAAATAAAGAGTTTTTGAAAAAAATAATTGGTCTTACTTATTGGTAAGTACACAGTACTTGGTACATTGGTGCACAGTAATATATATATATATACGTTTTTGTTTCTTTAGTTTATCTTGTTTATAAAAAAAATTATTTTAAAGGAAATGAATTAATCTTTTCATGTAAATGAACTATTCATTTTATAAAAAAGAATTATTTTATTTTCGAAATTGTTTATATTACTGATTTTTTGTGTGATTGCCAAAAGGAAAATCTGATTTTGGTGAAATTTGTACCAGACCAACAGAAAATGTAGCAAAGCATTCATCAGAAATAATAATAATAGAATACCATGAACAATGAATGCTACAGGAATTTATTCATTTCGGTTTATATACGGGGTTTGAAATTTGGTAAATGTTTTGCAGAATAATCGCGTTCTCGGCTTATATACAAGGATCGGCTTACATTCGTAAATATACGGTACTTAATTATATATTTGGGAAAAGGAGTGGTGAACAATCCAAACAATACATTTCTTGCAGTATTCCACATTCGAATTGCATTCCATAAAATAATTATATTATTTTATTTATGTATTGATATAGTGATCTTTTTTACCTTTCGCAAATAATAACATGAAATTTTTAAATAAATTTGTTTTTCTTGATTATTTTTAATTTATTATGTCTTAAATATATAAATTATTTAAATAATTAATTTATTAAAAAAATTATTTATTAAAACATTATTAAAAAATCGAGAAAACCTAGTGATTACAGTTACAAAAATTATTTATGCCTTACATGAAACACATGCTTTAGAAATAAACAAAAATTGAAATGAATTGAAATAAAAAATATTAAAAAACACTCTGCCTACATGTAAACAAACAAAAACATACAGAAAATTTGCGGGGCTTGATGGCCGAGTGAATAGTGCTCTGCCGTTCGCTGCAATAAGTTTCGGGTTCGAGTTCCAGCGATAGCGGGGGGATTAGTAGTGGTTCGGAATCCCCATTAAACCGCAATTCCCGGCGTCATATGATTGTAGAGCGTTGGGCGTAGGGCTGAAAACCCTATCCCGTAAAAAGAATACATCTCTCGTTTCCGAAATCAGCTAGTAGATAGACAGCCTTGGCCCACCATGGGGTTGTTGCGCCGATGATGATGATAAAAAGTTTGAACGAATTTTTTTTTTTTTTAAATTATCTGATTTTCTAAATATATTAAACGAAAACATTGAACATGAATTCATACATATTTAATACTATTATTTCGTAATTTTTTGATATTTTTAAGAAAATAGTAATTTACATATTTTCTTAAAAATATTAAAAAAAATTACTATGTTATTTTTTATTTATGTACCGATACAGCGATCTTTTCGACCTTTCGCAAATACGACTGCTTATGAAATTCTTTAGTAAAAATAGTTAAATACAAAATGGCAACTCTTCGAACAAGTTTCAAGCTCAGTATGAAATGGAAATGTATTGCCTACATATAAATGTGATCTCCCTTTTTATTATTTACAGTCGTCATGAAATCAATACGCTTTTCTGGAACTTCCAAGAATTCTACAACTGAAAAAATAAAAAAAAAACCCAGCATTCCGTATCGGGTTTAAAGTCTTTAGAAACTTGATATTCAAGCGCTGTTCACTTTGCGAAAAAGGAGGGGGTAAACAATCCAAACAATACATTTCTTGCAGAATTCCACATTCGAATTAAACGGTAGCTCGCTCGGAAAACTTTATCATACCCGCTTACTGGAATGCCAATAAGCAATTCTGTCCACGTATTGAAATGATACAAAATGGCTCCACGTTTAAACAAGTTCGTATATATCTGCAACTTTTTGAAGAGGGCCTCTTACATTTTTTTTTTTTTTTTCCTCTTTTTCTCTGCCGTTCTTTCGTAGACAGAAGGGCAAAATTAATTCCGCATAATCTTCGTTGTTTCTGATCCTTGGCACGTATGTTTGCCCTGAGACAGCGAAAAGAACAAAAAAAAATGAAGGACAGGTATCTTTTGAAGAATGTATATTTACTCTTTAAACAGTTCTTTTACTTGGATGGGAAAACAGAGAAATGGCGTATGAGGTTAAGAAGTATGATGATAAAATAAAATTTTTTAAAAAATGCATTGCAAAGAAGGTTTTTTTTTTTTTTTTTTTTTTACTCCTCCTGTTTTCAAAGTGATGCGGAGTTATTTTGTTCATGACGTATGCTCTGTTCTTAAAATTGTTTAGATATTAAATGTTTCGTATGAGAATTTTTCGTATGATTTGAATTGACGTTTTAAGTTATTTTTTCTGGTTCATGTTGAATATGCTTTATTAAATACAAAATAATATCATTAAGCAGCGATTAATATACCCTTTTTAACGTTTTATAATATATAGTATACTTAATATGTGTGTTTTATCGAAGAAGAAGAATGAATGACTTATAAGAATGTTCGTAATATACATAATATGAATATATCTACATATATTGCATATTATGTATATTATATGAACATTCTTATAAAAAGTAATAATATACTTAATATATAATATGTGTAATATGCAATGTGCGCAATATGTAATATACGTAGTATATAATAGTACGTGATAAGTAATATACGTAATAAGTAATATACGTAATATATAAGTATACATAAATTAATATTGGTACTAAAAATCATTCTATACGATTTAGTAAAACTCATGCATATATTTCAGAAAATTGCTTATGTCTTTAAAAAATAATAAAGTGGATGTTATAGGAGATACTTCTTGACAGTTTTTAAAATGGTTATGTAAATTCTATAAATTACTGTAATGTAACGCGGAGTAACAATGCTCCCACAACGCTCTACGATTATATTAGACCGGGACCTTCGGTTTAAAGTGGATCCCGAACCACTACAAGCATCCATGGCACCGCCGGGACTCGAACCCGAAACCTATGGTACCGAGCGCCAGCCACTCGGCCATTCAGGCCCCAAATTAAAATAATTACAATATATAGATATTGTATTGAATATATGTTAAATTTTGCAAATATTCTACCTCCTTAAATAATTGTTCACTCAAAACACATGAAGTTGCAACTATAACATAACATTTGTCAAATTTTTGTTTTTTATAAATATTTTTCATTAAAAAAAAAATACAGCAATTTTGTTATTATTAATAGAAATAGTTACAATAGATAGATATTGTACTGAATATATGTTACATTTTTGCAAACATTGTACCTCCTTAAATAATAGTTCACTCAAAACACACGAAGTTGCAACTAAAGTTATATTCATAATCTTAACATTTGACAAATTTTTGTTTACATCTATATTTTTCATTAGCCATTTTGGTGTTGTTAAATTAAATTAATTACAATAGAAAATTGTATTGAATATTTGTTACATTTTGCAAATATTCTACCTCCTTAAGTAATAATTCACTCAAAACACATGAAGTTGCAGCTAAAGTTATATTTATAATCTTAACATTTGTCGAATTTTTGTTTTTCAGAAATATTTTTCATTAAAACAAGTAATATAAAAAAAAAAAATTTAAGTCTATTCCTGCTTTTTTTCACTATATTGCAGAAGAGTCCTTTACAAATAAAGTTGAATTTTTTTCTTTACATCTGGCGCCATCTATTATTAGCTACATGCAACTTAAATCTAAAAAAAACTAAAATTAATTAATTAAATTTAATTAATTAATTAATATTTGAAAAATGTATTAACGTCACAGCGTCATCCACTACAAGTTCAAAAAAGTGCATTTGAACTGGAGTGGATGAATAAAAAGTATTTTATTAACGATTAAAAATTTGAACAAGATATATATATAGGGAGAATCTGAACTAATAGTAGGAATTGAAAAAAATACAGCAATTTTGTTATTATTAAGTTAAAATAATAACAATAGATAAATATTATATTGATTATATCTTACATTTTGCAAATATAAATTTGCATATTCTACCTGCTTACATAATAGCTCCCTCAAAACACGTTGCAACTAAAGTTACGTTAAAAGTCACTCTAGGTCTGCCCATTTCATTCCGAAAATAACTTTTCCTGAAGTAGGAAAAATCGTCTGCCGGCCATACGCGAGTGGAGTTGAGGGGTTGGAAAGAGATGTCCTGTGATCTATGCGTCGGGCCACGCTTTCCGGCATTTGAATCCTGGGGCCCAGATTTGTCACGCGTGTCGCCCAACCGCTGCGCCACGTCGTGGCGGATTCGTGTCACGAGTTAAACTGTCCGTTCACCGTGAGGGCCCTCTGTCGTTATTTGATAGTTTTCTTTTTTGTCCGCTTCATGTCCCGCAGGACATATGGTGGGCAGCGATGGAAAAGATGGAACTGCAGCCAGTGATTTTTGGAAAAGTCTTCCCTTCTAAATGGAAGCTTGTGGTTAGGGTATGCGATATTTTCACGGATTTGTAGGTTTTGTGAAAGTATGTCTTTAGATATCTTGGAAGTTGGGTTAAAAATACGAACAGGACATTTTAACGGTAGAAAGCATCCTTTTCATTCTGAGGGAAAGTAGTATTTTATGTATATTAATATCAATTCAGTGAAAACTCAATTGATATATTTTAAAATTTTAGATATTCCTGCTTTTATTGATGGAAGATTTTATCTTTTAATCATATAAGAACTTTAACTGTGAACTGAAGAATCATTAACATGATGATAGACATATTAACATAACAAATGATTAATATTAGAAGAATCCTTAACATCTGGGAACTTATGAATCATTAACATCTGTGAACTAAAGAATCATTAACATCTGTGAACTGAAGAATCATTTACATGATGATTGACATATTAACATAACAGATGATTAATATTAGAAGAATCCTTAACATCTGGGAACTGATGAATCATTAACATCAACTAAAGAATCATTAACATCTGTGAACTAAAATCATTAACATGAATCATTAACATCTGATGAACTGAAGAATCATTAACATCTGTGAACAAAGAATCTGTGAACTGAAGAATCATTAATTAACTGAATTAATTAATCATCTTTAACTGAGGAATCATTAACAACAGATAAATTTTAAAACTGATGTATTAACCTCTTTATTTACGTTTGAAACTCTCAATTCATATATTGAGAGTAATTCATATATTTAGAGTTTAAGAATTTCATTTGTACTTAAATCAACTCAAAAGTTTTAGCAAAATTGGAAAAAAATTATAAAACTATTTTATTCCATTTTAAATATAAAACATGTACTTTCTTTCATATTTATAATAGTGCATTATTATAAATTTAAAAATAAACAGGTTGTATATTTAAAACTTTTTTATACTGAAATCATAAGAATCGTATTGTTCAAATATTTGAATATGAATATGGCATATGAATTAAAGATTAATTATAGCTATGTGAAAAATAGTTTATTTAATGACTGAGAGTAATCATTAGGTTAAAATATGAATTTGGTAATAATTAATTTTATCATTAATACAAATAATTGCTTGAAAATTTTTCTCATTCTGTATTTTTTAATAAAATAAAATTATTTATATTTCAGCCTTTTATTTTCATCTATTATTCATGAGCTAATTAAAAACTAAGTAAATATGTAAACTGATCACGTAGTTCAGCAAAGCTAATTTCCAACTAGTTATATTGGAGCATTATTAGAGCATTATTAAAGTATTTGAATATTTTACAGAACTAATTTAATCAATAGAAAGTTTGATAATTTTCAAGTAAATTTCATTAAAGAGTTATTTATTGATATAGTATTGTTTACAGGATTATTTATATATATTTTTATCATTCATCTATAGCATAATAAATAACAGATAAGAAATTACATTCTGTTGGCAATATTATTTTGATATCTCTGTTTGGCATAAATACAAAGTTTATATATGTCATATAAACACATATAAAAAGTTATATATGTTTATATATTTTGATAAAAACTATAGACATATATATGGACGATATAAAAATAAATATGAACGACATAACAAATGCACGATACATCAATATGGACGACTCAACACATGCACGATATATAAATATGGACGAAAATAAAAAGTTTATATTGTGTCCATATTTTGGCAACGTCAAATAAATATCGATCATACAATTTTCTTTAATGAAATCAATAATATGAAATTCCAAATATATATTTTTAAAAACAAGAACAATATTTTTATAATAAAAAATGTTTAAAAATTGAAATATATTATAAACATATTATTTTCCTTAGAGTATATTTCAATTTTTCAAGATTCTATGACGGTAAATTTGAAATACGAATACTAATGGAAAATAGTAAAACAATATTTTTAATAGCATATTATATTAAGTGCGAATATGATGCAACACCAAGATTATAATAATATTGTTCTATATGAAATTCATGAATTCATCAAATATATTAAAACTTTAAGATTATTTTGTTACTTTTTTTTAATAACTTTATTTTTATTATTTTATTTTTGTACATTAGTTAATTTTCAAGAGTACCAAAAATAGTTTTTTTAAAGTCAATTTGTCACATGATTTGTTTTATATGAATTTAAATTTAGTTCATGTTACTAAATACAATGTATATGGTCATGTCGAATCATGTGCTCTGTATTAAATTTGGAATTGATTTTGAACTTTGTCTGATGATTTCCAGATGGAAATATTACAACAATAATAAAAACCCAAAACTAACCAAACTAACAATAATAGGCTTATTTCTATTATTTTTCTAAAAATTCCCATTGAAATCTAATGAAAAATACAGTATCTGAATTCCTTATGTTATCTATCAATTATACGGACACGACAGTGATAATTAAAATGGCAGGACTTATTGATTCATTTTGCAGTAAAGACTTTTGCTATGTCGAGGAAGTTCGAAGATCCTGAAGAGTTGTAGAGGGAGTATTAAGTATATACATACGTTTTCCTAGAGCATCCCAGACATTCTCAATTGATAATAACGTGACGACAATTGACGTGCAGTAGCTGCAAAACGCCTCAGCTATATTATGTTGCATATCATATTCTGATGCAGCATCAGTTTCCAAATATACTAAGTTATAATTATGAAAATTTATAATATTTCCCCACATAATTGCAATTTTACTAATTTTTTTCTTTATTTTTCAAAAACTGTACTACCACCCCACAATGCATCATTATATTTAAAGATCAGATGCTTCTTTACAGTTTTAGTGAGCACATGGGGGGAATTTTACTGCCACAGTTTTGTGCAAACATCTCCCCTAGTATCATCGGAAAATTTTGCATTTTCTTAATAGTACACAAAGGATAATCCATCTTACATATTTATTATGTTCATCATCAACATATAAAAAGAATATTACTGGCGCTCGGTGCCACAGGTTTCGGTTCGAATCCCGGCGGTGCCAGGATGTTTGTAGTGGTTCGGAATCCACTTTAAGCCGCAGAACCCGGTCTCCCATGACTGTAAGAGCGTCACGGAGCCAAAGTCAGACTTCTACCTAAGGGTGCTCCATCACAACAGAAGCTGATTCCTTCCCCTTCAATCATGAGTACGTATGGGCTCATGGGCTTGGCCAGCCAAGTGGGATAAGAAACAACAAACATATTTCTTTTCGTCATTGCTTATTGAATTTTAGGCCAACCATTCTTGGTACGGAAACCTAACCACTATCCATTAGGCTTTGATTAGTAAACTCATTTGACAAGTAATGTTAATGAATATTCCTTTATTAATGATCAACGCATTGTATTTTTTTTTTTTAAAATAACATCTAAAGATTAGTTGTTTATCAAAGGTAATTTAATTATAATTTGATATTAAGAAATTCAAATTTCATTGTAGAAATAATCGTCATATAATAAGTCATATTCACACTTAATAAATTGAAATTTTTACTCGAATATCACGATTTTTTAATTTTAATGTATTAAAGGCTGAATATCTATGTTAACTCATTGCATCGTGGTAAATGCTTAAATAACTTAATTTGAATCAATGAATGAATATAATCATAATCATTATATCTCTATATATATTTGTACAATACTTCTAAAATCAAACTTTAGAATAATTCAGTTACGTTAAAGTTTCGATGCAAAGAAATCTCATTGACTTTTGCTATTCGGGGATATTTATACAGTCTCTTCTTTTCTGCCGCCATGAACGAGTACTTACTTGTAGAGCCCCTCCCCTCGAACTCTCCAGGCATTCCAGTCAGCTCTGCATCGGAAGTATTACAGTTCCGGAGCTTGCACTTTTGCAGAGCTACATGGCGGGAAGAGTAGAGGGTAAACATGAAGAGAAGCGCTCTCTCTAATTGTCCCTTCTTTAATTATCGCAGGGTGTCCCTATGTCTACAGGGAATCAAATATCGGCAGCTGAGTCGGAATTTCTATGCACGGTCATGCCCACACTCGTAAACGTCAGAATTTAGGCGATTCGCTGCAAAATATTCGATATTTTCTCATATGCGATGATCAGATTGTAGTGATAGAGGACCCATCCAGATAGCTAGGGGCTGTTTCCAAATAAACCTCATGTAAGAGGAATTTAAAAAAAAAAAGAAAAGATTTTTAATATCACTATCTGTGGAAAAAAATTATTAGTATTATTAATTATTTGTTAGTATTATAGTTGTATTAACTTTAATATATCGTGTAATAAATATAAATATTATTTTCTTACGCACTCAATGCAGAAATGGATGGAAACATGGGGCATACAATGATTACGCTTAGAATAATATAAAAGAGACAGATAACTTATTTTGTTAGTATTCTCGCATATCTCCAATTTTACATTAATAAATATACTCATATTTAAAAAGATTTTTAATATCACTTACTGTGGAAAAAAAAAATTAGTAGTATTAATCAGTCTTATTAGTAATTATTAGTATTAGTTAGTATTATTGGATATTTCTTAGCATATCGGTTATACCAGTGTAATAACTATAAATATTATTACGCATTAAATGAGAAATGGAAAGAAACGTAAGACAGTAAATTTGTTATTCATACAGTGATAACGCTTAGAATAATATAAAAGAGACAGAGTACTTCTTTTATTAATATTCTTGCATATCTTCATTTTTACATTATTAAAAAAAATTGTTAAACACAATTTTATTTATCTACACAAATAATGTTAAAGTTTCTCTCACTCTAGGAAGATTGAGGTTTAGTGCTAAGTATTATCAAAATATTGGAATTTATCTTCGCCATAATAAAACGAAAAGCCTCTGATGATATGTATTACGCATCATGTATACATCATGTATATGTATTACGCATTATGTTACATTCTGTATTACGCATCGTCAGGCTTGTGGATCAGTGGTCAGGAGCTCAATCAACTTACTGAACTTTGAATCTTCGAATCCACTGGCAGTATAACAAATCGAAAATTTTTAAATTAACAATGTTATATGTTACATTTACTGCTATTATTTTTGAAACTTTTATTTAGCCATTATAATTTTGAACACCTCTAAAAGAAAGAAAATACAATTAAATTTAAACAGCCTACCATAATATCTCGTTTTTAAAAACTATAATAATTTAAATTTATATATGTTATTCTATGAATTATTATATAAATTTAACAAATGTTTTCTTGGAAGTTAATAGATTTGTGATATTAAGAATTATGTAGTTATAAAATTTTTATTGATTTCAATTCGATAATATGGTTATTTTGTAATTTTTTAAAGAAATTTGTGAAATTTTGTATTTTTGTGTTTTTATATTGTATTTAATTATTTTATTATTTCATTAAACTAAAATTATTAAATATCATAATTTCTGTATATCAGAAATTTGCATTTATAGGAATAATTTGTATTTAATTTCATTAGGCAATGATGTTTTTAAATCTCCATATTGATAAAATATAAAAATCTTACTTTTAGCCCCACTAATTTTACTATATTATTTTTCATTTATATTTTTAAAGACCCTGGTTATTTTTTGTATAACGTTATTTAATTTAAGCGTAATTAAGTATTTAATTTATTCAGCAGTGTTGTTTTTTAACTCTCCATGATGATTAAATATGAAATCTTATTTTCATAACAACTAATTTTACTACATTTATGTTTTTTCTCATTCATATTTTCTTAAGATTCTAATTTTTTTTTGTATAAATTAATTTTTTTATTGCCTAAAAATATAATATTCGATCTACTTTTATATTACTTCCTATATGATTAATTTGTCATTTTAATAACACATATTCACTTGAATTTTTCCTTGTTTTTAATCATGAATGGCTTTTTTTTTTTACAAAAGACAATTCTAATGCTTTCTTCTGTGTAATTATGCATTCAATTTTTAGTTCCCTTTTTATTTTTATTTACTCCTCCTTTAACTACTACTGTGCCTAAAAGTAAGACCAATTTTCAATTTAAACCGGGTCTTATAGAATTTCCATTTTTTTTCTTTTTCTTTTTAGGTTGCTGGCAATGTCCTTCACATCTGTGTGAAATTTTACGTCAAAATATTCATTAGTGTTGGAGTTACGCTTGGCTTTGTAAGACGCTAAAACTGATTCCGGCAATTTTGAAATATCTGAATTGATTGAGCAAAGAACTTGCATTCAATTTTGTTTGCGGAAACGTATAGAATGTTGCAGAAAGTATTCGGTGAGCTTTCCTATATCGGAAAGAAACGTTTAGAAGCGGTACAAACAGTTCAAAAAGGCAGAGAACGCGTTGAAGACGAAGAACCCTCTGGTCGACCCTCAACCTCACCCGACGAAGCTCACGTCCAAAACATTAAAGATTGGCTGCTTGCAAACCGTCGATTTACAATTATAAACCTTGATGGTGATGTTGGAACTTCTAAAGGATAGGTCAATTCCATTTTTGACCTTAAACGCTCAAAGGACCACTCCAGAGACACCGTTTTGAGTCGATTGAAGAGATTCAAAGTGAATCGCCGCGCTCTTTGAAAGCCATCCCTGCCTTTGACTTTTAGCATGCATTGAGGATTGGAAAAAAAAATTTGCATAAGTGCATTGTGTCCGGAGGAAATTACTTTGAAGATGATGAAATAAATTTGGACGAATAAATAAAGCGTTTTTGAAAAAAATAATAATTGGTCTTACTTTTTGGGTACAGTAGTATAATATAATCATCCTATCTTATATTGCCTATAAATACTTAATCCAATATTAAATTCAATTTTTTACGTAATACTGTTGCCGATTCATTGTTAACTGAAAGAGAAGGAGACTTATACCTACTCGTTGGTGAATGGCACACGTCCCCTCTCAAATAGAGCGTTTCCGACTCTTTAGGGTTTAATGCTGCCCGATTCTTTCGCTCCACTTTCAATTGGTTCGATCGCCGGTGAGAAAATGGACTTCTTACCAATCTCGCTCCAGTGTTTGACAAACGTAAATACTCTTCAATATCATAACGTGCTTTTCATGAGATGAGAGAACTTGAAATATTCCAAAAAAAAAAATTTTTGTTCTGACTATATGTATACGTGATTTTATTTAGTTTTTATATATGTTTTCAGTTTTATTATGAAAAAGAAAACTATTAATAATATATACCAAAAATTACAGCCCTAATGGGAAACAGTAATAAGATTAGCCCATTTAATGATAAATAAAGTAATGTTTTTATCAATGATTATTTATGTTAATAAATATTAAATTTTCGTTTAATCATAAAATCAAAGTTATATTTAATTACAAATATATTTTAAATAAAATCAATTTAAATATATTAGTATATTTAATTAAATATAATTAAATAAATCAATTTAAATATACCAGTATATTTAGTTAAATATAATTAAACATAAATCAAAGTTATATTTATAATTAAATGTAACTTTGATTTTATGATTTAATGATAAATTTAATATTTATAAACCAGAATAATCATTCATAAAAACACTACTTTATTTATATTTAATTTAGTGATTAATATTTAAGGATTATTCTTGTCTATAAATATTAAATTTACCGTTAAATCATAAAATCAAATTTATATTCAAATTATAATTATAATTATTAATATTTAATTTAATGCTTAATATTTAATGATTATATAACTGTTAATAAATATTAAATTTATCGTCAAATCGTGAAATCAAAGTTAAACTTAAATTATATTTATAATTATTTATATTTAATTTAATGATTATTCCTGTTAATAAATATTAAATCGATCGTTAAATCATAAAATCAAAATTATATTTCGATTTCATTAAAGTACAATAACTTTTAAAATATACCTGAATTAAAATAAAATTTTTAAATTAGAATCCTATTTTAAATTAAATTTAAATCCCACTTTAAAAAAATACACATTTATCTTAGAAAAATGCATAACATTTTTATCATTTCACAATTTGAAGAAAATTTCAAGGTTTTGTAAACATCGTTTTAAAAATAATTAAACTGCAGTTGAACGTTATGTATGAAAAGTCTTATTACAATAAAATACTAAAAAATTAAATTAACTCGATTAGTAAATTTATAATTTATCGACAATAATACGAATTACAATTACCAGCATTAATTTCCTGGATAGTAAAATTTCTTCCCATTTTTTTATATCTAGTAGAACCTTCGCGTAATTTTTAAAAATAAGTTTTTAATCTATTAATGCATATTTAAGATAATATTAGCAAATTCTTGATACAACTTCCATCAAAATATATTTATATTTTTCTAGTAAATTAATGTGAACAAGAACTGAAACTTAATATCCAAATAATTATAATAACTTCTTTTCTTCAGAAATAATTTCAACAAGAAAAAAGCTAATACTTAAAAGTTAATACTTAAAAATTAAATTCAACTCGATTAGTAAATTATTAATTTGTCGATAATAAAAAGGAATACAATTACAAGTATTGATTTTCTAGCTAGGAAAAAGTTAATTTTTTTAATCTATTAGAACCTTCATGCACATTTTTAAATTAAATCTATTAATTCACATTTAAAGTACTATTAGTAAATTATTGATACAAAGTTTTATATTTATGAAACTTCCATCCAAATTCATTTATATTTTTCCTGTAAATTAATGTGAACTACAACTGGCACTTAATTTCTGAAATAGGATAATAGCTTCTTTCTCCAGAAATATTTTCAACAAGCAAAAATTAATAGTTAAAAGTTAATACTAAAAATAAAAATTCAACTCGATTAGTAAATTTTAATTTTTCGATAATAATAAGAATTACAATTAGGAAAAAATTATTCATTTTTTTATCTACTTGAAACTTCACGCACTTTTTTAAATAGGATTTAATCTATTAATACATATTTAAAAAGATACTATTAATAAATTCTTGATACAAAGCTTTACATTTCTGAAACTTCCATCGAAATGCATTTATGTTTTTCTGGTAAATTAATGAGAACAAGAACTGAAACTTAATATCCGAAAAATGATAATAACTTCTTTTCTTCAGAAATAATTTCAACAAGAAAAAAAGTTAATGGTTATTTCTAGACACAGCAAATGAAGAAATCCAACACAATCCAGTTCAAGCTTTGAAAGTTTCTAGTAGAAATATGGTTGACGAAAAGTACTTAAGAACATAATGTCAACAAAAAAAAAAAACTGCACACACAAACACACACAAAAACCGCAGAAGGATTTTAGGTACAACAGCCCACGAAATTCTGGATGAAATATGAAATAAAATGAGATAAACAACAAAAAAAAAAAAAAAACTTTGATCTTGGATGAATATGTTAAATCTCTTTACTTGCAAAAAAAAAGAAAGGAGGCTAAGGGAAAAAAACTAGCATCCTCTAAACAAAAAAAAATCACCGCCATTTTCATTCTTAGCTTATCCAATCTTTTTTGTGCCTTCTATTCCACCAAAATATCCTGGGAAAAAAAAAATAAATAAAAACCTTCCTTGATGCCACCGTGCAGAAAGTAAAAACAACCATAAAAGAGCAAGCCGATGAGTTCTTTATGCAAATGGTGGCTTGCGTGAGTGTCTCTGGAATATTCAGGACCAACACACGGGGACGCAGACTTGGAATCACGGAAATTCAACACAAAGCTGGAGAAATACACGCTCTCTACAGTTCTGCATATCCACCAGCAGAGCTAGACAGAACTCAGTTGTCCTTCTCAACGTGCATGAATAAAATCCTGTTCATTTGGTTTTTCTGTGAGGTCAAGACGTTTGTTTTCACTAAAGCGACGAAGAATGCAAATGAGATATAGAGGGGGAATCCTTATGTGTGTAAGTTCTCATTGTTATGTTTAGAGTACGGGATTGTAAAAAAGCAGCTGAATAAATAAACTTGACAGACAGTCTTTCCATTTTCTATCATGAATCCAAAATATTGTTCTTCTTTTTTTAATGCTATTAAAAACCCTGCACATGCAACTAACTGTACGGTTCAAGTCATCAAAGTTTTCATTTAACCATTACTGAAAAATTCAATAAATTACAATTAAATTTTTCTCACAATATAAAATCGAAACAGAAATATTTTAAAACATTGTGACAAATTTTTGCAACACATTTCGTGTGATTATTAAAAGATTCGAAGAATGCAAAGAAGATATAGAGGGGGAATCTTTATGTGTGCAAGTTCTCGTGTTACGTTTAGAGTACGGGATTGTGATAAAGCAGCTGAATAAATAAACATGACAGACAATCTTTCCATTTCTATCATGAATTCAAAATATTTTTCTTCTTTTAATGTGTTTAAAAACAACTGCACATACGACGAACTGTAAGGCTCAAGTTTCATTTAACTATTACTGGAAAATTCGATGCATTACTCTCAAATGGCAAATTAAATTTTTCTCAAAAAATAAAATTGAAACAAAAATATTTTAAAACATTGTAATAAATTTTCATAAGACATTTCTTGTGATTATTAAAAAATTTGAAGAATGCAAATGAGATATGGAGGGGGAATCCTTATGTGTGTAAGTTCTCATTGTTATGTTACGGTTGTAAAAAAAAGCAGCGGGCAGCAGCGGGTAGTACGGGGTTGTAAAAAAGCAGCTGAATAAATAAACATAACAGACAGTCTTTCCATTTCTGTCATGAATCCAAAATATTGTTCTTCTTTTAATGTTCTTAAAAACACCTGCAATATACGATGGATTGTAAGGTTCGAGTCATCAAATTTTTCCTTTAACTAATATTGAAAATTCAATACATCACAATTAAAATTTTTCTCTCAATATAAAATCAAAACAAAATTATTTTAAAGCACTGCAACAAATTTCACACCATATTTCTTGTGATTATCAAAAAGTCTTATAGTTAAAAAGATTTTTAAAAATTAACCCTAAACACTCTGGAAGTAGTTTTTTATTTCAAACAAATTGGTTTGGTTTCCAGCTCTATCATTTTTTGCACACTTTGGGCTAATTAGACCGGGACCTACAGCTTAATGTGGATTCCGAGCCACTCACAAACATCCATGCTACATCCAGGATTCGAGCCTAAAGCGTATAGTACCAGAGCGCAAGCCAATTGGCCATCAGGCTTCTCAAACAAATCGAAGAAAGATATTCTTACTTTACTTTCTACCGATACAGGCATATTTTTTAAGATTACATATTTTTTACAGAGGACAATAGTCAAAAGTATTATCCATATCAATTTCTAACAAAAAAATAAGCATCAAAAATGTATAATTATATGAAGGATGATGCTCTTTGTTAACAATGATCTTTTTTTTTTTTTTTTGTATTTTTGTAGATTAAAATGGCAAATTATTTAGATGAAGTCTGTATTTACTCTCCATAGCAGAAAATTATCTCAGAAAACATTACTTCACTATTATAGAATTATGGTTCTAGGAGACAATAGAGAGTTTTTACATGACTTTTTTTATCGTCGGTATTTTTTTCTCCCTTGCGCGCATGCTCATAGGAAATTGCGCATGCGTATCTGTAATAATGTTTCCTATGAGCATGTGCGCTAGGGAGAAAAAATGCCGGACGATAAAAAAAAACGTTATGCAAAAACTCTCTAATATTGATGTACTAAAATGGTGTTCACTATTATAAACATTTCTACATCTTCAGTTCTAAATTGTCTTCTCCTATCTTTGTTATTCTCAATTAAATTGAATCTGCTTTTTCTCCTTTTCATCTACAGGATGTTCTGCACCTATTTTTAAGTATTCTAAATTAGGAGCTTAGATACCTAAAATTATATATATGCCATTCCCTATTAATATTATAACTGATGTCAGATATTATGAAACTAGGTTTCTCATAAAGACCAATGCATACCAGTTCTGGTCTTCCATTGATCTTAGAGCCCATTGAAAACCCTAGACCCATTTCACAGATCTCTATTAGAACAACGTTATTTGTAAAGACCGATGGAGAATACCAATCCATTGGTCTCTATCTGCTCGGTTTTGTAAATTTTGAAGACGCATCCAGAAATAAAAGTCTGAGTTTCGATTACATATACATATGTATATTGTAACTTCTCGGCCTTTATAAAAGCTTCAAGAAGAGGGCCACCTTCAAGTTCACGAAAACACTTTAATTTTTATTTACAAACATTAAATGTATATACATATACAGAACTATATTTACATAAAAAAATAATATTAATGATAATTTGATTCACAAGTGCAGTTCACTCCAAGGTCGTAGATTTTCAGAGCTCTCCAGTCTATGTCGAATCTATTTCACCAGATCTGCGACAGACCTTAATTATCAAACGGCGAAACCACAAGGCATGTTCTGTCACTTAAGAGAAAAGAAAAAAAAAAAAAACAACATTCTTTGTCGACTCATCGCAGAACTCTCTTCCTTCTTCTCCAAAAATCTGCCTTTACGAAAATCGGACAAGATGGTGATCAGCTTCCCGCATTTCTCATTGTAGTAGGCGTTTTATAAGCCCTTTCTCTATCACCATTCCAGACGCAACAACTCATGGTGTAGTTCATATTCCATTTGTAATTGTTTCGACATGTGAAGGTCTCACAGGCAATCTCTAATTTTATGAGGTCTCATTATCCATGACACCGAATATCTGCTATCACATTTGAGTGAATGGTTGTTCTCATTAGTACAAAACACTAATTGCATGTAATATAACTATTCCCAGCACTGCCTAGTGATAGAGTGAAATTTGAGTGATAGGTTGTTATTTTGTATATATATATATATATATATATATATATATATATATATATATATATATATATATATATATATATATATATATATATATATATATATATATATATATACAATATATATATATATATTCAATATATATATATATATTTCAATATATATATATATTGAAAGGCAAGAAAGTTCCTTCGGTCGAAAGCCGCAATTACTATCTTGCCAACCCAATATATTCGCATTTATCTTTCTTTTTTTTTTTTTAATGTTCCCTTTATCACTAAAATGTTAAATGTATTTTTAAAAACATTGTGATATTTAATCGTTTGTTTTCGGTTTCAAATAGATATTTTAAAAAAAATTTCCTTGTCTGCTTTTATTTAAAAATATTTGGCATTTTCTTACTAACTCATATGAAGTAAGAATGCTTTGAAAACAATTCTTTATTCAATATTTATACGCTCCTATCTGAAAAAATGCATACATCAAATCCCTTATTTCTCATTACACAGAAAACAAATGTCGTCAGATCCCCGCTGTATAAATCATAATCGATATCGATCCTGAATGTAATCCAACCTGTTCGAATTTTACGAAAAAAATAAATAACGAAAGAAAAATTTAAGAAAAAGAAAAAAAACAGCTTATCTTTTCCAACAGTATCTTCCTAGTTCGGCGAGTACCGATAATGTGAATGTAATTCGCTTTATTGATATGCTGTAAACGCATCCTGCTTATACCGGAAGCACCAGCTGCAACGCTATTTTGACTTTCAAACCGAAAAAGAACACAGTGTGTGTTTTTGTTTTTATTTCTATGTTTAGGAGATCCTTGTAGAAAACGCAACTGGTCTTATCCAGATATATTACTTATTTTATTTTATTCTGGCTGGTTTGCGAAGAAAAGTGAAGAGAGAAAAAAAGAAGGGTGGAAAGGGGGAGAGGGGAGAGAAATAGAATGTTTTCTGTCGATAGTAATGAGTGGTCGATGCAAATATAGCCTTATTCGAAAAACACCGGAGTAAGGATTCATTTTTTTTATTTTTGTTTTTATGTTTTTTATTTTTGTTTCCTTTTTTTTTTTTTTTTTTTTTTTTTTTGTGCTTCGATGAAATGGATTCCCATTAAATCACGGGTACAGTTATTTTTTTTTTTCTTTTGCTTTCTATCAGAATAAAGGGGAAATAAAGACTTTGGTAAAACTCAAAAGAAAAAATAATAATGCAAGGGGTATTTTTTTTTATTATTATTATTTTCATTATTATTTTGGTTTCGCTGCATGCCAGTTTTGATTTTTTGTTTTTTGTTTTTTTTTTCTTTTCTTTATGCAGCAGGTGGTTGAACAGTTTCCTATTTAGTTTCAGTCGTTTTTATTTCCATTGGCGGTTTAGGCAGTTAAATTCAGTTTTCCCGAATCCTTAATATGTTGTGCACAGTTGCATTCTCTTCGGGAAAATGCAGTGCGTTTAAATTGATTAAGATTGGATCAATTTGAATTGTTATGCTTCACTTGAAATCAAAAGCTTTTTGATGCTGTGATTGAAGAAGGAGTTCAAAAAAATAAGTTTGATGCAAGAATGATTCCAATCGATTTTCTGTTTCTGTGAGCATTCTTGCAAATCGATTAAAATAGTGCTTAATGCGTATAGTTCAATTGCTTCTTGTGTTTATAACCAGTGAATTTCGTTGTTTAAATTTAATATGCTTATAAAGTGCTAATAGCAGATAGCTAATCATTATAATGATTTTGATATTTAATGGGACGAAACATTGTTTGCAAATCATGAGATAGCATAAACAAAATTAACCAACTCCATGGCATTACAATCTTCATTGGACGTCATTGAAGATTGGACGTCAATGAAGTCTTCAATGACGTCAATGAAGTCTTCAATGGCGTCTTCATTGGACGTCAATCTTCATTGGATTCCGTCTGTCTACTGGAAGATTCTAAAACAGATGTTGTTTTTTTTTTATTTATGGGATAAGGTCATCAGCCACGCCCAACAGTCATATTAAACAGAGACCTACGGTATAAAGTGGAAACATACATGATACGTCCATCTGGCCCCACAAATAGAAACTACTACAAAGAAAATGTAATGGAACCAGGCGTGTACAGTGTTCGTATGAGTACAAGGTTCAGACTAGTTCTTATCATTATCATTAGGACATTTGTACTGACGTAACTTTTGGAGAGTGTTACACAAATTTAATTTTGAAATATAAAAATTTAATTATAAATTCATATATTTCACAAATCTTTAAACTGTTTGATATATAAAAAATATCTAACTAAACTCTACAAGTTTTTCGTAAATATTTTTAAAAATCATAATCAAACTGAATTACATACATAATCCGTGATTATTTTTGTTCTTTAATAACAACTGCATTTAGATTCAAATAAGTAAATTTACAATGTATCTTAGGCTTTTAAATGAAATTCTTAGATCTTTACAACAGGAGTTTTTTCCTGCGTATATTGTACTAAAAGATTGCCCTATAGATACTATTTTAAAAGTGAGGACATTATATTTTATATTATTGGAATATTATATTTTTATAATATTTTATTTAATAATCAGCAGTTATAAATGAGCATCCATGAAAAATTTATTAATCAATTTGTATATGGTACAACAAGATCTTACATATAATTTACTAGATGATATGACTCAATGTTGTCCCCCTTTAGAAAGTGTGCAGAGAGTGGTTCTGAATTTTGTAAAAACTTTTGAAAAAAAATATATTTATAAAAATTATAAGAATTTATTTTCTTATATGATCAATCTGAGAATTCTGTTGTTAAATTATCATATTACACCTTGATTTTCAAGATAAAAAAATTTTACTTAAAATGTCAAGGTTGATTTTGCTTCACTCCTCCACCACAATCTTTCAGAATCCAGAATATGTCTTGAGATAAATTCTTATAAAAACTTGCTCTAAAAGTCCAAATGTACAATAATCTATACTTCGCGGTTCTTGGAGGGATCGCGACATTTAAATTAAATAGTTCCAATTCAGGTTTCTTTTTTAAATTCCTTCTATTAGCTCACACTCTCCCTATATATATCTTGTTCAAATTTTCAATCGTTCATAAAATACTTTTTATTCGTCCACTCAACTTAAAATACATTTTTTAACTTGTAGTGGATGACACTGATGTTAATACAGTTTTTCAAATATTAATTCAGCAATTAAATTCAATTAGTTAATTTTAGTTTTTTTTTTTTTTTTAGATTTAAATTGCATATATCTACCAATAGAT
This sequence comes from Caerostris extrusa, assembly GCA_021605095.1. Classification (NCBI taxonomy): domain Eukaryota; kingdom Metazoa; phylum Arthropoda; class Arachnida; order Araneae; family Araneidae; genus Caerostris; species Caerostris extrusa. Next base: position 14,022 of record BPLR01013009.1, on the reverse strand, counting down.
GGCGCCAGATAAACTTTAAAAAAATGAATGAAAATTATTTATAAAGGATTTTCTGCAATATAGTGAAAAAATGTAGTAATTGAAATTAATTTTTTTATATTACTTGTTTTATTCCAAATACAGATCAGCACATTTGGAGGTATGACTGGTAAACCTTATCTTGAAAAATATATCACAGTGAACATTATTTGCATAAATTGATGGGAGACCTGCTTTGAAAATTGTTGTTAAAACATATTCCTGATAATTTTGGCATGCGTTAATTTTTTTTTCATTTTTTTCTACTTTCCATATTTTAATTATTCCTTATTAGAAAATCCAGTAATAATCATGAAACCTTTAACAAAACTGTGTTTTCTCTGCACCAACATTTTAGGTCTATTTATCCTATTTTTCTGTAATAAATTGATCTTTTCCTATTGCAATCCAATAAATTTATCCATAGTTATATTGTTTTTAAGAAATGAGACGCTACTTTAGATAGAACAAGAGTTGCATGCACTTTTGGCAAAGCATATATTAATTTAAATTTTTACTAATCTTTCCTTTTTTTTTATTAATTATATCACTTATTTTAAGTGTAGAAATATTAAAACCCTGCTTTTAACATCTTTTAAAAATTCAATTACTCTTCGTAAAATGAAAAAAACATAGCCTTCCATATTTTTTATTTATTTTCCAGGGACATTTTAAAGCAAAGAATAATTTTAACCCTATTTTAATTATTTGTAAACATTTTTAATAAATTGATGACATTCTAATTTTTTTTATTCATTTAAATTTGATTAATATAGAAAATAAAAATTGTTACAAAATGTCTGTACATACTCTGAAAAAAATTAACAAGAAAAACACAAAGAAATCCTTAAAAAATATCTTACATTTAATAATGTATAATTTTATGATTCTAGACGATGCTTAATATGCTATATAAATAATATTTTATTAGTTGAAAAAAGATATTTAATATTTCAAAAATATTTTTCGGAAATACTTTTAAAAAACAAAATTTAATGCAAATAAATAAGCGATAGGCAAAAAAATAGATAATTTAATGTATAAAACCAAAAGGTATTTTGTTTTACAGGTGCAATGCTGTATATTAATTGATAACATAAAAAATCAATGCTTTTTATTAGTAATAAATGCATTAAATAAATTTTCTCTAAAGTGAAATATCAATGTAAACTTTTGAAGGAATTTTATTGTATTAAAAAATAAATGTCTTGTATCCATTCCTTATATATCGAAGCCGTATCAAAAGATAGACATCAGAAATATCACACAAAGTAATTTCAATTATTTCGTTATGGCAGAATAAAAGGGAATATAAATAAAAATAAATTTAGATTGTGAAAATACTGTATCTTAATCCTATATATTAGAATATTTGAAAAACTTTAAAAATATTAAACAAGATAATATAAAAAAAATTTTTTTAATCAATTCCTACTTTTTTTTATTGCAGAAAGTTCTTTATAAATAATTTTCATTCATTTTTTTAACTTTATCTGGCGCCATCTATTAGTATTATTATACAACTTAAATCTAAAAAAAACTAAAATTAACTCATTAAATTTAATTACTGAATTAATATTTGAAAAAACTGTATTAATACCAAGTGTCATCCACTACAAATTCAAAAAAAAAATGTATTTGAACTTGAGTGGAGGAATAAAAAGTATCTTATGAACGATTGAAAATTTGGAACAAGATATATATAGGGAGAGTGTGAGCTAATAGAAGGAATTGAAAAAAGAAAGTAATAATAGTAAAAATTTACCATTTTGATTTCAAAAGAATTTTTTTAGGGAATTTTTAATCTCGCTCACTCAAATGTTTATAAATCATTTATTTATTCAAGATAAAATTAAGAATTGAAAAAATATTTATATTAAATTCGAATTTGCATCGCAAAGGTAAATAAGAACGATTGAACAATGGCGTCATTTCCCGTTCATAATCATTTGCAAACTATCTTACAATTAAACATAAATAGTTTTTAATGAGAATTTTAAAAATAAAAGTATTTTTTAATAATAATTTAGTGATTTTATTGCTACGCACTAGAAAAATATTAAATTCAGAGTTTTATACAAACACACTATCTTTTTATGTAGAAAAAAATTAGTACCTGTATTTTTAAATTTCCACTTTTTAATAATTATTTCTTGTTCTAATGCAGCTATAAAACACCTAGACAATTTATCTTAGATGCCATAAGGCACGTGCTGCACCGACGTTACTCATTTAGCACTACCCAGAAGGTGCGCACAACTTGAAGATAACTACGGACGCGGAGTAATAAGCAACGTAATATTCCCCCGCAACTCTCTACGATCATGTCAGACTGGGACCTACTGTTTAAAGTGGATTCCTAACCACTACAACATCCATGGAACCACTGGGATTCGAACCCGAAATCTGGGCACTGGGCAGCAGGGCGCTAGCCACTCGGCCATTCAGGTCCTGGTGCGCATGTTATAAATTTTCCCCTTTTTAAATAATTCTACATATTTCACATAACTTTCAGTTATTCTTCTTCTTTAATAATTATTTTAATTTTATACTTTTGATCAAAAATGCTGTTTTATTTGACAGTTAGCATTCAAAATTATCAAAATATATGTCAATTCTTGAGTTTGCATAAAATTTATTGCATATTTCACAAAAAAAAAATTATATTGCAAGCGAGTTTTTAAAAGTTAAAATAAGTTTATTTAACATTTATGCACATTACATTTATGCACAATTACTTTTATGCACCATTATGATTTTTACCAAAAAGTTTATATTATTTTCATTCACAATATATTAGAACTAATATGAAAAATGAAGTTTATCAAAAATAATTTTAAAAATAAGTCAAATTTAAAAATATTTCCTTGAATACTAGCCTTAATAAATACTTTATACTACAGATTTTTTTAACACTGATTTATTTACAAATTTTTATTACACTTATACTTATGCTACAGTTTTTCTTAATACACACTTATGCTCAGGTTTTTATACAGATTTTTATTACACTTATTCTTATTCTACATTTTCCTTAATAAACACTTATGCAACAGATTCTTTTGCAGATTTTTATTACACTTACTCTACAGTTTCACTTAATTAACACTTAAACTACAGATTCTTTTACATATTTTTTTCACACTTATACTACAATAAACATTTTCACAGCTATAGATTTTTTGTTTTTTTACAAATTTTTATTACGCTTATACTACAGTTTTCCTTAATAGACATTTATGCTACATATTTTTAATCCATTCATATTACAGTTTTCCTAATAAACACTTATGCAGCAGATTTTTTTTAAAGATTTTTATTAAACTATTAAAGAAAACTGTAGTATAAGTATAATAAAATCTGTGGCATAAGTGCTAAACACTCATGCTAAAAATTTTTTATTACACTTATACTACAGTTTTCCTCAATAAACACTTAAGCTACGGTTTTCCTTAATAAACACTTATGCTACAGATTTTTTTACAGATTATTACACTTATACTACTGTTTTCCTTAACAAATGCTACAGATTTTTATTACACTTATACTACAGGTTATTTTACACTTATATCACAGCTTCCCCTTAATAAACATTTTGCTATAGATTTTTTTACAGATTTTTATTACGCTTATACTACAGTTTTTCTTAATAAACATTTTACAGATTTTTATTACACTCATACTACAGTTTTCCTTAATAAACACTTATGCTACAGATTTTTATAAAACTATTAAAGAAAACTGTAGTATAAGTATAAAAAATCGGCGGCATAAGTGCTAAACACTCATGCTACAGATTTTTATTATACTTATACTACAATTTTCCTTAATAAGCACTTATACTACAGATCATTCAAGTCAACGCGAGGTAAAACATCGATGCGATCATTCGCTGACACTTATTCTGAGCCAAAGAAATCCATTTCAAAACTAATACAAAATAGATCTCTATTGAGTCGATAGCCACATAAAAACCATCAATCTATTTTGACCATTGCCAAGAAAATTTATCACGGCCGTACAAAGCCTGTTGACATAAAATTCAACATCCATTTCTTTTTTCACTTCCACAGCACATAAAATATCTTCAATCCGGGAAATAGTAAAAAAAAAAAAAAGCAAAACGTCGTTTAAGGATCAAAGCAAGGCTGACTCGAACTTGTTGCCTTTGAATAAGACTTAAAAGCAGGTTTATAATAACGTGTCCCATGATGGACTGGCATTTAGGGATACTTTTTTTTATTCGCAACGTTTTCTTTTGTTAGACTTAAAAATGTCCTTTAATAAATGGTTCCGCGATGTTTTTTATCTGCGGAACGAATGGACGTTATGTCAATAAAAAGCAAAATTTTGAAAAACGGGAATGTCATTCATGTTTTTCAAGAATGTGTTATGTCGTTGCTAGAATGATAGGACATTTCGGTGACCTTTTTTTTTTATTAAGGCGATAAAAATAAAAAAAAAAAAAACTCTTTTTAAACATAAGCAATCGTAAAATAAAATACACATATTTTTCTATAGCTGAGGAAAATTCTGGAATAACGTAATACATTACAGTATATGTAATATAACTATTTTAATCTGAATAAAATCTGTAATAAATAATTAAAAGAAGGTCATAATTTATTGCAAAAATTTTAATATTATTGTTTACGAATGTTATGGATGTGTATGGGGTGCAATGTAGACCTACCTCCTAGTAGTGCATTCTGGGCAACATTTTATACGGCTAAGTGGTCTACATTTTTCGGTATGAGCTCTCGCTGCTTTCCTAACAGTCGTCCAGTTGGCCTGCATGTATTGTAATGGAATGCTGGTGGCTTGTCTCAATCAAAAAGAACTTATCTAATGAACATCTACATCGCATTGGAATTTTCGAGCAAACAAACTGCCCTCTTTGTGATTTAACAAAACTAATGGACCGAGTTCATTTTCATCGTTGCTTGGCACTTCATGGCGAATCCGAGACAGGAGATTCTGGCAAGATAGAGAACTCTTAAGGCAATGAGTGTTTGGTTCAATGTACGCCTACTAGTGGTGCACCCTGGGCAATATTCTATATGGCTAAGTGGTCTACAATTTTTGGCATTGGCTCTCGCTGCCATCCTAGTAGTCGCCCGGTTAGTCAGCATATATTGCAATGGAATGCTGGTGGCTTGTCTCAATAAAAAAGAACTGATCTAATGAACATCTAGATAGCATTGGTATTTTCGACCAAACAAACTGCCCTCTTTGTGATTTAACAAAACTAATGGACCGAGTTCATTTTTCACCGTTGCTTGGTGGTTCATAGCGAATCCGAGACTGCGAGACACTGGCAAGCTAGAGAACTCTTAAGGCAACTCTTTTGTGTGCATGTTCTCTTTTATCTGTATTTTCCACCTTTTTTGTGTTGACTTGACATTGGAAATAAAAAAAAAATGTTTACGAATGTCAGTCATTTTTATCTATGCCATACGTTAGTTAGGGGACAACTACATTAAACCCATATTTTGAGCTCTGAAATTTTGAAAATCTCACTTTTCAATCTCATCCAAAAATCCTTTTGACTACTAGTTTAACATACCTCTCCCAGTAGAGACGTGGAAACATTCGATTCGGTTTTTCTTGTTGGAATTTGAATCCGATTCGTCCAGTTCAGAAACCCAACTTACTATCCATCAATCTATCCAGGAAGTAACTTGTTTAACAGATGCATCTGAAGTTGATGCATTATTTATATGTATGCGATGAATTGCTATTTTCTAAATCGGGATTAAAATTTCTTTTAAAATGTTTAAATAAAGTAGACTGAAAACTTCTTACAAAGACTCAACCTTTAAAAAAAAATTTTATTTTAATTATTTAATTACTTATTTACAATCGCATTTTAAAATTGCAATAAATACGTTTTCAGTAAAAACTATGAATTTCTGGTAAATTAGCAGTTTTGTGAGATTTTGAATACTGTAACTAGTTGTTTTTTAAACATGAGAATTATGTTAACACTAAAACTACATAACAATAATTTAATTTTTAAATAGTGTTACAACACATCTACACATACTACAAACTACTTCCCAACCTCCCCACCCATTCCACTTATACAGAAAATAATTGCTGCAGCAATTATTTATAAAAAACTCTTTTCACCAAAAGACAAATTACTCTGTCATATTCCCTTTTTTCCGCCCCTGTGCTCCCCTATGAAGAAGACATACTAGGTGGACCTGCGATGTTTAATCAGCGCCCGATACAACACGGGGAGGGCAAGGCCCTTGAAGATCGAGCAAACAAGACGCGCGGGGTCGAGAGACAAGCGATCTATAAATTAAGCCTACCCCATGCGGGTCCTTAATTGAAAGACCCTTTTTCTTTTGTGCCTGCTGCTGTTGCTGCTGCATCGCCATCTGTTACGCTGGGTGCCCATTTTGCTTGTTGATTGGGACAGTCACTCAAGACATCACAATACAAGTAGTTGGTATGAGATTTGAGAAACTGATCAAAAATCAGCAGGGTGTGGGCAAACTAATTTCCATGCTGACTATTATTCAATAGGAAGAGTACAATTTTGGAACGTATTTGCCACCAAGCAAAATCATTACATATTAGAATTTTGGAATACATTGCTGATATTTATTGTATATAAAAGCATATTTTTGCTGATATTTATTGTATATAAAAAACAACAATAACCTCAATCCTATTAAGATTAGATATGTATTTTTTTATAAAATTTGGGAAAATTGATCAGAAACTCAGCAGGGTGTATGCAAAATAGTTTACAAGTCAAAATTATTTAATGAGGATGATATTTTTTACTGATAGCATCACCATCTGTTACTCTAGATTCTCATTGTGCTTGTTGATTGGGACAGTCACTCAAGAGATGATGACTGAACTGATAAAAAAATCAACAGGGTGTGCACAAAGTAATTTTCGTGTTGACTATTATTCAATAGGAAGAGTAAAATTTGGAAACACATTTGCAACTTTATAAATTCATTACAGGCTAGAATTTAGGAATACATTGCTGACATTTATTGTAAATAAACAGAAGGAAAATTCCTGTTAGAAGGTTCCTTCTGGGTTTCATCTAGTTCCTGTTAGAAACTATCAGGATTAGATGTGGTACTTTTTTATGAGATTTGTGAAAAGTGACCATATTCTCATCTGGGTGTTTGCAAAATAGTTTACATGTAAAAATATATAGTGATGGTGATATTTTTTTTACTAATAGCATCACCATCTGTTACGCTAGGTTTCCATTTTGCTTGCTGATTGGGACAGTCACTCAAGAGATCATAATACAAGTAGTTGGTGTGGTGTAGTTGGTAGCATAAATTGTTTCTTTGAGATGATAATCTTGTTGCGTAAAATGAATTCAGTTTGAATATTCAAACATCATAAAACCAACATACATTTTAAAATTTTAAATTTTACTTTTAATTAACATTAAAAGTTCTGCTTTTTATGGTTTTCTAAATACCGAAAATGTTTCTGGAGCCTAAGTTTAGATTAATCAAAATGATTAAAAGTCTGTCGAGAACTGATGTTGTACTATTATTGACTTTACCTAATATATACATTATACAAAACGAAACGAAATTCATACGAAATACAATATACATTACATACATACATTACTATTGACATTACCTAATGCTTATTACAAAAATTTATAAAAAAAATATTACTTTGAAACTACATTAAATAATACTTCTTTAAAACTTATTTGACGAATACTCTTGCATAGCCATTCAAAAAAAACATATTACCATTCATTTTTTGTCCAATTGACAACCATTTCAACTTCCTTTTACAAATTTACATTTATCTGATACTATTTCGAGAACAAAATGTAAAAGAAGAATCGGTCTCATCATTCTGCCTGTCCTATCAAAAGCAAACTCAACACATGTCCAACTGCAAGAAATGGCCTAATGCTTATTACAAATATTTATAAAAAATATTACTTTGAAACTACATTAAATAATACTTCTGTAAAACTTATTTAACGAATGCTCTTGCATAGCCATTCAAAAAAAACATATTACCATTAATTTTTTGTCCAATTGACAACCATTTCAACTTCCTTTTACAAATTTACATTAATCTGATACTATTTCGAGAACAAAATGTAAAAGAAGAATCCGGTCTCATCATTCTGCCTGTCCTTTCCAAAAAAAAGCAAAATCAACACATGTCCAACTGCAAGAAATGGTGTTCCGAGTGGCTGCGTGATAGTTAACAGGAAGCCCCGAAAACCAAATAAAGATAATCCAACCCTTGAGCGGGAAATCATGAAGTCATTTAACCCATTCATTTGCATATAAATCAGTGTAAATACCGCAGTCGGCACGATCAGCGCAGGGCAATTAGAGTCATTGCGTTGATGGATGACACTATTAACCAGCCTCGACCGTCGCGTTTCCGTTTCTTTTCCGCTGAATTAATCATTGTCGTATTAACAGAGCGTAAACGTCTCCCAATCACGAACCGATGATACATGTCTCCTTCTTTGCCGGGGTACTGATGGAAAGGTAGATGCCCCTCCAGAAATTATTATTGCATTAAGATATATCCTTGTTTTGAGATAACTTGTGGCGCATGTTTGAGAAACGCGTGTGTCTCGTTTGAATAATATTTCAATACAGTCTCGTGAAATCTTTTTAGAAATTGCATAAATAATGGCTGAATATCGATTATATATTGAATTATAGAGTTAATGATAATTATATATAATCACTTAGGTGACTTAAAGTAGAGTGCAAATATGCATGTGTAACAAATATTACTAAGAGGGAAATACAATTAAAAGATGTTAAAATGTTTTAAAAAACTACATTTTAATCGTAAAAAACATGTAACGACAATAATAATGATGACAATGGTAAATGATCAGTAATGATAAAAAAAGGCAACTACAATAATAATAATACCAATGATAAATTATCAGTAATGATAAAAATGCAACTACAATGATACTAATGTCAATGATAAAGGATAATGATAAAAAATGCAACAACAATAATAATAATGTTAATCATAAATTATCAGTAAAGATAAAAAACAATAATAATAATAATAATGAATCAGAATTGATAAAATTGACTTAATATAGGTTACAAACATGCATGTTTGGCAAATACAATTAAAAGATGTTAAAAAATCTGTAATGAAATCGTAATAAAAAAAATGCAACAATAATAATAATAATAATGCATTGATAAAAATGCAACAATAATAATGATAATGATAAATGATCATTAATGATAAAAAATGCAACTGATCATTAATGATAAAAATGCAACTGATCATTAATGATAGAAATGCGCGTAGTTGAAAAATATTTCAATACATTTTTTATACCTTTCTAATAATTAGACAATCATATAATTTAAATTAATTATTCTTTCCTTAAATCTGTAATAATAATTATGTGTGCTCTTAAGGCTCACATAAATCACAAATATACAGGGTTAACAAATCAAATTAAAACCGATTTGTTGTCCTAAATTTGTTGTTGTATTGAAATCCTAATGAAAAGGCAACAACAATAATAGGACAGATAATTATAAATGATTATTAACGATAAAAATGCAACAACATAAAAAATGCGTGTGTCTTGTTTGAATAATAAAATATGTAAATAATGATTTAATTTAAATTCCTTATTATCTTATAAATGCAATAATTTTATGTGAACTTTATGTTAGCATAATATAAGGGGCAAATAAAATTAAGAGATGTTCAAAAAATAATTGAATTCTTAATAAAAAAAGGCAACGGAAATAATGATAAAATGTGATAAAAATGTTTACAATAAAAGAAATGCTTATCTGTTGTTTAAATAACATAATATTTCAATACATTCTCTTTAAACTTTCTTTCAAATATGTAGATGATTTAATTTAAATTATTTATTCCTTATAGATGCAATATTAATAATGTGAGAACATTATGCCTTGTTGATAATATATATACATGAAAAATATACTCTCAATTACAATTATTTATTAGTTTTTCTTTAAAAATCTGTATTAAAATTCTAATAAAAAATGTAAAACTAAATAATGCGGCAACAATAATGATAATGATAAATACTCAATAATGATAAAAAATGCAATAACAAAAGATATGCATATCTTTGATTTGAATAATATTTCAATGCATTCTCATGAACTTAGTAAATGTGTAATATTAATTTTATATCAATTATCGAATTATTGATGTAATAATAATTATATGACCATTATGTTGGCTCGATATCATGATGGGATTATGTTGACAACATAACGATGTAATGACAACGTAAAATTCCTATGTTACTTCGACTTGATTATATTGTAAATATACATGCACAATAAATAAAATTAAAGGTGTAAAGGAGGTTAAGTATAGTTTTTAATTAACTAAAAATAAAATTGAAATTTTATTATAAATAAGTATTTTTTGGCTATTCATCAGATTAAAAATAACAAATTCAAAGACAAAAATTAATTATTTAATAAGATAAAATTAATTTTACTATGACCGAAATAATATCATGATGATATGGTTATTTAATTACGAAAAATTAATCAATCACGTCTAGTTATTTATTTTAAAAATATATAAAAAATAATTATTCAGTTAATTAAAAATAAAGCTAAAATTTGCTATATAAATGTATTAAATCAAAAAAATAATATAAATATATAATAATAAATTAGGCAAACAGTTTAATTATTAATGCTTTAAATGTATTTATTTAGTTAAAAAAAAACTGAGAAAGGATTGATTTGCATTTAAAAATTAGCATCCATAACAAGAACTAGGTAGATTTTCATTACCATTACATTGACACAGCTTATACAATAAGAAATAAAATTTTAATTTTAATTTTAGAGTTGCTGTAAATGTTGGCAAAATTTTTTTATTTTCTAATCATTCTCATATATTTATGGATTAAACTGTGAATTCCGGTCTAATTAGCCTAAAAGTGTGCAAAAAATGACCGTAGAACGATAAACCAAATTATATTTTTATGGATGAATATTCTACAATAGTAGTACTAATATTTCTTCATTCGATAACAATAGCATTTATACAAAACAGTTAATTTATTGCAATTTACCAGATTTACTTAATTAAATTTTAATCAACAAGCACTTTAATAAACATTTATCTCATTTATAGAGATTATCATAACTTAACTATAAAAATCAGAATTTTATTTGAAAAAAACACTTTTGTTTAATAATGTATTATAATTCACAAAATTGTTTTTAATGCCTTCTTAAACATGCGCGTGCCATTTTTCCACTTTAAATTGACCTTTATCCGAGCGCTAAACAAATTGTTCATTGCTTTAATTTCCCTTATTAAAGGGATTCGAGCTTATAATAATGAATCCCGAATACACAAATCCCCATCCATCTTTTCACACTCCATTATGCTCGATTTATTAATAAGTCATAAAGATTTTCTTAAATCTCAAGAGCTAGGGAAAAATTCTATCCGCGTGGAAATTAACGAAGTTTTCCGGAATTATAATCCCCCAGTAATCCACCGTGATTACTAAATGAGCTCTAGTGGTGTATGTCGCCATTTCAAAATTCTGGTATGAATAAAAACTTTTTTTTTTTTTAATTTCTGGTTATTTTGAATATTGAACATATACTTCAAAGTGGAGAAGATTAGTGAATGTGACTTCTAAATAATAATAAATAATTAAGTTTTCAGGACAAATACTTTAAACTTACATTTTTCTTAATATTAAATTAAATACTTGTAGATATATAAAAATATATATTTAAAGAAAATTAGAAAAACTGAAATCTGCTCGGCAAATTTCAACTTATCATAAGTGAACATTCGAGAACGGATGCATAAACTCAGGAATATGCCAATGTTTAATAATGCACGAGATATATGAAGCGATTGATTGGAATACTACAAAGAATAGAAAAATTCAATAGCTACATGAATATAGCAATGTTGAATAGATCAAGAACTTCATGAAGAATGAATTGTTCAAGAATATCTAAAGGAATATAGAAAAGTAAGATAAATGCAGTCGTAAATGAAGAAGAAAGTAGTCCAAATTCCACAAAGTCTATGCATAGGTAAATTACTTTTAATGCTGTTGTGTTTCGAATACTGGGTACTTTAATCTGAATTATTCCCTACAACAGTCTCATATATGTAGAAAATTCAGCGATAGCCAGACCGCCTGCTACAACGCATCTTGTATTTTGGCATTGTAATTTTAAGCACTCCCCTCGAATGGTTTTAGTGAGTTCGTATCTCCATTCCTTCCGTCTAACAGTCTCTCAAGAATGTATTGGAACACAATGCATTTTCAGAGGATTTTATCATAATGTATTATTTAAATACACAAATGAAACATATAAAAAACATGCATATCACATTCTGATAAAATGCAAATTCTACTAACTTAAAAATTTATATGTTAATGCAAATATAATTACGATTTAAAGTAAAAGAAATCAAATCAGAAAATCTGGTCAAAAAGTATTGCGACATTGCCCAATAAATTAAGAACAAAATATGAATTTGATAATTAATATCTCATTTGACCACCTTTTTGTCGTTGATGATTGTTCGTTGCACGCAAAAGTACACCAGGTACACGGACCCATGTTCAACAAAAAAGAATCCTCTACTTAACACCATGAGATTTTGTTTTGGGTCTCGAACTAGTCTACTCTATTGTTGACTCAACATACTATCACCAAATGATCCCAGTCAGTATGTTACTTACTTATCGCAAATTTTTTCCACTGGGTTCTAAGAGGGAAGAAAAAGGGAATGAATTTTTTTTTTTTTATGCCATTCCTAAGGGCTTCCGTTCTTAATTGACGTAGAGCCACATTGATGCAAACATTGGCCCCCCGAGTAGTTTTTCCATTTAAATGTGGTCAAACAAATTTGGTGAGCTTATGAGTCGACGTATAAAAATTTAAATGAAATTCGTGTAGTATTTTATAGACAAAGAAAGCTAGATTTATACAACATATAAACAGAACTCGAAAAATGTCTATTTAGCTATTACGATGACTTTGAAGCAGAATACGACTTTTCAGTTAGAAAATCTCATGTAAGTATTGATATTAGGAATATAAAATCTCATGTTAATGTCACTTATATGTCCTTAAGTGCCAATTTTTTTTTCTTTAATATAGATTCTAAAATAAATAAATAATTTTTTATTTATTTACTGACTTTTATTTTAATTAATTTTATTAATGTTTGCAGCTATTTCGATATTCATATGTAAAAGAAATGAAAGCAGAAGCAATCCAAAAGATTAATATTTTTCTCTGCAGTCCATCCACATCAAATCGATATATAAATTGATTGAATTAAGTGTATTAATTACATGTATCGACCTGACTGCTCTTGACCCAGAACAGCGCAATAGTTTCCATCTCGTGCAAGCTGCTAAAGACGTTAAAACGTAGTGATAATTTATGATAAAATCAATGAAAAAATACGTGTTTGTTAATTAATAAAGGAGAAATTCAATTTTTAGATCTAATGAAAAGTTTAATGTTAATATTTAACATTTGTGATTTATTTTGCATATTCACATCCACTGAAATGAACATGTTCATTTAAGTTTTAAAAGATACGTCTCAGAAATGAATACATCTAAGTTTTAACTGGCACATCGCAGAAATGAATACATTTAAGTTTTTAACTGGAACATCTCAGAAATGAATGTATCCACGTTTTAACGCTTGAATAATTTACAAGCGTCATTGAATATTTCAACAGAGTCACTTAAACTATAAGTGACATGCATTATGTCCTCGTAGAACTACATATTTAGCAAGACAAAGTGATCACAAATTAAAATATAGGCCTTTTCTACTAAAATTACTTTCCAGTTTTATTATAATTTGTTTATTATAATAAAAATGTTTCAGATTTCGTTTCTATAAACGTTAAACTAATACAAAAATGTGCTAAACATAATCTAAACATGATAATCTTTTTAAATGAATATTGTTGTTA